>VUQI01016315.1:34846-75017 GCA_015106735.1 Paratilapia polleni
ATGACTTCATACATAAAAAAAAAAAAAACTGCCAACAGCCAGAAGAAAAGTAAAAATAAACATTTACACTATGTTTTATGAGTAAAATATTCAATTAAATCAAGCTTCAAATGATGCCTAAACAAACTTCTCTGCACAAATCTTCAGAATATAGGCAGCAATAAAACTGTAGCTTAGATAACTTACTGCAAACTTGCTGAAATTTAAATATATTGGTGGCACAGCCCATAAATGCAATTAGTCTAAAGCCAAGGTGAGTGGGAGATGCTACACCTGAGGTCATGAAATGTCATACTGAAACAGAATGAGGATATCTTCTGATGTATTGAGTCAGGGTGTAACCAACGACCTTCTAAGAGCAACGCTTGCCACTCAGCAGCCATCTTGGTAATGCCTCCAAGCAGTTATTTGGGGAGTTATTTTAAGACCTCTATCCAAATGAATAGGGAGAGAACCAAAAGCCACATTTCAAAGGTCAGCTTGGGCATGAAAGCATCATGTGTAGAATCCGATCTGATTAAAAATCGTTTTAAAAAGTTTAACCACTGTGTTCCAAAATAAGGTTTTATAAGCTCTTATTTTGCCATACGATATTGGGGGTGGTTGTATTGACATTTACAAAAATTAATCAAGCAGAAAAATATCAAATATAGGAGTTCATGATTTAGTTTTAGACACCTTTGGATGGGAACACCAACCATGGTTTGCTGGAAAGGTGTGACTATGCTGAATCCACCAACATGCAAATGAAGTAAACGCCATACAAATGCGATTCCATTTCAAGTATTATGTAAATATGCACTAATTTGCATACATTTCCATTAGATAACATGTAAATAAATATTTAAATGTGTATTTGAGAACGTTTCTGTCCTCTATTCCGAGAGATGACATCTTAAGTAAGCAGGAAAAAAAAGCCAAAAAAGCTCAATTTCCTGCTATAAGTGTGAGTTACTATTGCATTTAGCTGTTATAAGGTTATTAGTAACACCATTAATGATGTGTTTGCTTCTGCGTAGCTTTTCGTATCACTGATAAAGTGCCTCATCATCTTCTAAAGCAAAAGTCAGCCCTCACGTCAACATTTATTTTGGAGTTCCCTTTGAGGAACCACCACTTCCCACATGGTGGTAGGCAAACATACCATAAATCCCTGGGTTACGTCATGCTCAAAGTTAGAGAAAAATCCATCAGAAACTCCACATTCTGCATACCACTCATTACGTTTTGGTTCTGCTGTCCCACAGAAGCTTGCTAGACAAAGACCCAGCCTTTTTCTTTTGTTTATACCCACATAATGGAGTCTTTCCTGGGACAAATGCTTGCACACTCCTACAGCTTTACTCACAGAAACATCCAGAAGGAAGCTTTGTGTTAGTCCTGTTCTCTTAGACGATGACGAGCTAAGGTCTGACACAACTGTGCCCACATTAAATCAAATGAAATTAATACATAAAATATGATATATATGAAATAAGATGAAACAAATAAATTCACATAAATTAAATACAATTAAATAAATAAAACAAAAACAATAACCATGACATTCATGGTTATAATTGGTTTAAAAAAACACACTAAATGACCATTTGTATCTATTAGTGTTACCTTTGGAGAGACTTAATGGAAGCAACTGGAACTTAACATGTAAAGGATGCACATGGGGGTTCAAAACGATGATCTGTGCCTTGGTGAAGACCCTTATTTCATGCAGTTTTTAAGAGTAACAAACCTCCTGACCTCAGGCATCTGCTGCCACCCTGCATTTGGATCTCAAAACTCACATCCTCTCTCATCCAGAAACCCTCACATTAACTGCTGCACTGCTGCCACAGGCCACCCCTTAATCGGTCATGGTGCAGGGACAGGTACAGGAGGGAGGGGCCTCATCTGAAAATCAATAAACATGATTGGTAGTTTTGAAGATGCATTTCAGTATATAAGCTTTTGTTCGGCTTTTGTTATTTTGTGTATGCTGCATATTTTTCTTATTTAAGTTAAGATATATAATCATATATGTTAATAATAAAATATAATAATGCATGTTATTTGTATACAGGTATAAAATAAACGTAAGTATTTTAAATTCGTCATAGAAGATTGTATGGAGTGCAGTAGGCTCACTGTAAACTGTTAAAACAAACTCCCCTTGAAAGTACATGTATGGTTAATGACTGTAGCGTTCTACAGAAGGTAGGATTGTTTTGCATTCCGGTTCAGCGTGGAGGAGGGCGGAGACTGTCCTTCTCTCTTCCCCCCGAGTCCCCTCCTCGGAAGTAGACGTATCTGTCTATATTCCGTTCATTTATTTTTATATATTTTATATACAACAGCCCCCTTTTATCCCAAACCAAGATGGATGACTAAAGTGAAGTGCGGGTACCCGATTTCACCCCTTTCTCTCATCCTTGAAGTGAGTGGACCGGATGAAACCCAACTGTGGTTTTCTCCGCTTCGCAGGGGAGGTAAGACTCCGGGCTCCGACTACTTACTGGGTGTGACTCAGCCATTTAAACGTCTCTGCTGTGTTGTTAATGCAGTCTGGGGGCTCTTATACGCACTACAGCTCATTTTATTCAATAACAGTGGAGGGTAGTGAGCAACGTTTTCAACATTTGTTTTTTTTAATAAGAGCAAATTTATATGTAATAGCCTGTTACGTCAGCTAGCGAAGAGCTAGCTATGTCAAATTAGCTCAGCTCCAGAGAATAGCCGGGTTCTGGGAATTATTATGAGGAAATGGTCGGTAATCCACCTGCTTCTGAAGGCTCGGTGGTTCCCGAAGTGAAAGGGACTTCCCGGTGCATCTTAACGGTAGTTTTCCGGCGAAATGAGAAGTTGGTTTGATTCCAGTTTGTCACCGTATAGACGGTGACTGGTGTGATTACAGTTAGCTAGGTTCAGAGCTAACATTTCTGCTCAAGAAGGTAGCGGAAAATATAAAATTTAAATATCTTCACGAGTTTCAGCGCCTCAAATGAACAAACAGGCTCCTGAGTTTTCCCCTGACGGTTTGTTCCATAGTTTCACAGTAAATGTAGAGGAGTAAAGTGCATTTTCAGAGGTCAAAGCGATAAATATACCGGAAAAAAAAGTGTTTTGTTTTTTGTTTTTTTTTTAGAAATTAAAATTGTAATATTTCAGGAAATATGTTCTGTATTTTTCAGAGATTAAAGTGGTAAATTTACAGCATGAATGTGTATATTTTCAGAGGTTAAAGATGTAAAATTACATTAAAGAAACGATACTATTTTTCACAGATTAAATTGGTAAAATGAAAGAAAAAAAATCAGACATAAAAGTGATAGAAGTACAGAAAAATTATGTGTATTTTCTGATCTTAAATTCGTTAAATTACAGGGGAAACAAATGTATGTTTTTAGAGATTAAAGTGGTAGAATTGCTGGTAAAAACAAATACATTTGCAAGAAATTTTCTTTGAATTATCCATAGACATAACCGACAATATAACCTTTCTTCATAAATTTGTGATATTAATATATTTTCTAAACTATTGTCTGCATATAATAGACTGTATATGAAAGATAGCCATAGCTGCGGAAATGACTATGTTTACAAATAATTTTTTGTTTACAACTGGAATATAATCACCAGCTTTGCAGGGTTTAATTTATTCAATGGCACCACAAACCCAAACAGTTGACGGCTATGTTTGTCAGCGAATATTGACTGTAATAACATCCAATACGCTCGCCTCTTTGTGTTTTGTAATTCCTCACAAGTGGAAGGAAGATGCCTGCTTTAGAAAGCCTCCTTTTTAGTCCTGAAAGGTTAAAAATGTTTTTATGAGTATAATAACACCGGTGCAGTCCTTCTTGAAGGTGATGTTCTGATATGTTGCTTCTCTATCCGTGCAGGTAGCTGTATCCAGTGGGGAGGTAGGCTCAGCCCAGGGAGGACACGATGAAGTTCACCGATCCCTGGGGACGCCAGAGGCTGTCTTTTCTTCTAGAAAAGGCCGCCTCTAGGGAAGCCAAGATGTGGAAGGTCTATGTGCCAAAGAAGCCCTCCTCACAGGTGAGAATTTACCTCGGGGCACCTCTGTTCATTAACCAACGCTTTCACAGACAAAGCATATCTCAACACATTACTCAGTACATTACTGATTCCTCACTGTTTTTCATGAAAACACAGGTTTGGGAACTCCACTTGAGCTGCTGCTGTTGATTTTTTTGAAGTATCAGTCGAAGCAGAATGATTGGGATTTTTGTTAGTTTGTCTATCGTGGTTAATGTTGCCTCCTTCACTTTATGGCCCAGTCATGTTGTTTTTTTTTTAGCTCAGGGTTCACGATTAGATGCTTAAATGTTGGTGCTTTCAGTAGTCAGTTACACTAGTAAGTCATATGAGCTTTTGGCTCACATGGATTTCTTGTACATACACTGACCTCATTATTTGAAATTTTGGGCATGTTTAATATGAGCATCCACCGTCCAAATGGTACAGAATAAAGAGAAGCAGAGTAGGTCACCTTTAATTGGAACAAATGTCCAGTTGTTTTCAAGCATTGTGGATTTTTTTTAATCTGTTCTATGGCTTTTTCCCTTCCTAACCCACCTGAGCAGCACACTCTTAATTTCTTCTGGGACCTCCTGATTTACAGATTAAGATTTATCTGTCCTGCTTAGCAAACTGTAGAGTTTGGCAGTGTGAAGTGATGCTATTTCCCTCCATGCAGCAAGAGGACTCTGTGAGGGGGGCTTGCAGATACAGAGGGAGAAGTTGAAGGCCCCTGGCAAATGGGAACTTGGTGGGAACTATTTTATATATGCATAAGTCCATGCATACTAAATGGGGCACAAGTATGATCTAAGCCATTTAAAGGCATGAAGTGAATATTTTAAGAGGCAGCCAAATGTTGTCTACTGAACTTTACTGCCACAGAATCTCAGCTCTCACTGGCCAGCTTATGTAATCCTTTTGCTCAAGCTCGGGTTTCAGTCTACACATTGAAACACAGAGCATTTAAGACAAGACTACTGAAAGGAGCTGGCACCAGTTCAATGACTAGAGGTGCTGGCTTAGGCGTCAGCACTAAAATAATTGATAAATATTAGTGGACAGGATGAATGTATTAGGTGACTTGGGAGTACAGAATTTCAGAGAAGATATAGGTGCAACAAAACTGACTAGATTTCTGTTGATTAACTGTCATTCTTTTTATGATGCTCGAAATACAGACGCTGACTTGTTGATATGGAGTGGCATTAAGTAGTCTGTTCCCAGACATTACCGTAGATAGATACCATGTTATTACAAAGCAGTAGGGCAGAAGAAACTTGACGGTGAGTCACTAAATCGTCACAACACTCAGCTGGTCTCGCCCCGGTTACATGGAACGTCTCAAGACACGTATTCATTTGACGCCACAAAGGTGTTGTTTCATCACACCCTCAGGTGGTCTCACCCAGTTTACGGGCACGTCCTCACATGATGTCACATATTTGTGAATTTCCTTCATGCATATCTTTACCAAAATTTCTGGTGCCCACCAAAAATGTTTTTTACCAAAGGAAAATCACCAGCACGCGAATACAGTTATTTATTTAAACCCAGTTTTGATATTTAGGTTGTCATTTTCTCGAGCATATTACAGATATTTGTTTGTCAAATGGTCATAAATAAGAAAATGCTTAGATTTCTGTCAAATAAGATAACTCAGACTGATTTAACTTATTATACATGGTTATATGTGGGTAGTGTCCCCCCCAAAAAGGCCCATTTTAAGCCAAGAAAAACCCTCTTATGTCTTCATAACATGAGCAGTTTTAGTTCCACTATTGTAGATTAATTTAGTCCCTCTGTATGATTTTTAAGATTTGTATTTGGTTTCCATTCCTCTTTAAAACCAATTTAAGCTTAGCATTAGTGTCAGCTCAGTTTTTATTTAATTAAATATTAGTTATATGTCTCTAACAACTATTTATTGTCACTGTTTTAAAATACATGTTATCAAGTTAGTGAAATAGTCATCATTATCTATCATTATCTGGGTCACTAGGTTCATTTGACTTTTCCCTCTCTGTCAGGTCATGACCCGGGTCAGCACTCCCTGTATGATGCTGTCATAGATTTGGTTTCCTTAGTAACATATTTTTCAGTACGGCAATCGTCCAGTGACATGTCACAGTCATGTGTTTTGCAGCTGGTGGAGGTTTTTTGTTGTTCTTGAAGGTGGAGGTGATCGCTCAGGTTTTACCCTCTTTGGTAAGTTGAAGGTAATTGAGTCTTTTTGTCTGCTGAGGGCTGACATTAGTGTCCAAATACACCCACAGAGCAACTCATTGGTAGTCATAATAACATACATACCATCACGTGGATTAAGTGACTCAGGCATTTTTATGGTTCTATGGTTTACGTGCACTACAGCAGGTACACATCATGGCCAAAATTATTCAGACTAGAGTTGAGTTTATTCACATTTAAAAACAACAGGAGCTGACCCAGTGTATTTTGCAATTGAGGCAGATTGATTAACCAACGAAGTGTACAAAGATACACAGAATAGGCTATGAGAGAAATGCAGAACACGATAACCACATAAACATAATAAAAGAATGAACGAAAGGATAAACTACAACATTTACTAGCAAATATGACCTTAAAGAAGCTAACAGGACCCATCAGGAGCTGATGAACATATAACTATTGTTGTTATCCATGAATTTTTGAATTTACTGTTTTACAAAAAAGCTGAAAAAAGTATATAATATATAATAGCACATTATTATCTTTTGATTTAGATGCCAAATTACAGTTATTTGCTTGCATTGCTGAACAGAGAAATTAGTTTTAGTGGTCGAATGTTATGCTTGGTTAATCTCTGACTTCTGTCCAGTGTGCCGGCTCAAATTTGGGTATAAAAACGTGAATTCCTCACTCCTGTTCAAAATGGTTAAACATCGAGAACTCACTGAAAAGGAAAGAGTCCGCTTTAAAGGACTTTGTGATGCTGGATGCTCTTTCTCGTGGTCTAATAAATTTGTTAAGCACTGTATATGGGCAGCTTATCCACATTCTCATGCATAGGAGTTGCCTCAGGCGTTCCATTATCCAATCAGAAGACCACTGAGATTAGTCTAACTAATGAGTGTTTGCATGCATGTGCTTCAATATTAAACCATGAGCATTAGCAAGATCATCAAAATCTCAATACAACACCAAGTTAAAGACTGTTTAATGTCCGATCCAACTGCACTGACATTTGCGTTGTCACATGCACCTCTACCGAGTGATGTCTAGAGAAGGTGAGGGCTGCTGTGGATATGTGGGAATGACTCAGATCTGCAGAAGGTTCATCTCCAAACCAAAACTAGACTTGGGGCAGTTTCAACTGGGTCAAAAGCCTGCTTTGTGTGCCTGTAAAGCTTAATAATGAGGTAGTGCCTATGTTACTGAAATATACAAATTAGCCTTCGTTAAAATAGAAAAAATAACAAATGTCTTGGTCATTGATCTGCCAGGCTAAGCTGATAATGCTGAAGCTAATAAACTGCAGTAACGGTTTATGTTACTGCAGTTATGATGGTTATCAGTGCCTTTGGCTGAGTTTGCAAGCATACAGTCTGGTGTAAGAGGTCAAGGAGGTAGTCTGTCTAATCAGGGCATAAAAACAAGAGCAGTGCTGCAGGGTGAAATACACCCCTACTGCAAACACTGCAGCCTCAGTGAGCAAAGGTCAGTGAGCAATAAATCAAAGACAATTTCTTTTTTTTATTTAACTTTCCATCCATTTTTTTGTTAAGAGTAAATCCAGACTCTTTGTCCTGCTCACAGATACGGGAAAGCTAGAAAGAGCTGCAGCTCTTGTGGAAATAGAAACAAAGTGTATCTGGCTAGAAATTATATTCACTTCAGATTGGACTACTTCAGTTTGGCACCAGAGTTAAAACAGTGTTTACTTATTTATTCATTGTTTGGGTTTCCAGAGTGGATTTGCTTGTTTGTTTAGTTTTAATTGTTGAAAAATCTTGAGTTTTACTTCACATTTGTGCTAGTTTCAGTGCTAGCTAAAGTGTTTTTATAATTTCAATATGTACAAGTATC
The DNA here is from genome assembly GCA_015106735.1 of Paratilapia polleni. NCBI lineage: Eukaryota > Metazoa > Chordata > Actinopteri > Cichliformes > Cichlidae > Paratilapia > Paratilapia polleni. Next base: position 42,914 of record VUQI01016315.1, read on the forward strand.
TGGAAAATTTTAGAACTTAAGAGTAGATATCACACTACAAACATCTTTTGATGGCAGTTGAGTCACAGTTTGATTAGTTTCTGAAGACTGGAGTATTTTAGGTGTTCATGAACTTGACTAACACACCCTCTCAGGGAAGCATATTGAGAATAGTAGAGGAAGCCTTGACCATCTCCCTGGAGGACCTCATAATGGCATGAAGGGACGGGTGACTCAAGTTACCCCGAACAGATACAAGACACTGTAGGGACTACTTAGCCAGTGGATCGTTACAAAGAGCTTAAAGAAATGGTTCATTAAAGACGGTGTCTGGGTTACTTTCCTTAGCCTCTGATGGAGTTTGTCTTATGCGTCCAGCCATTGTAAACAGGCTGGAAGTAGGCCAGTTGTTTTTAGTTGGGGCAGTTGAGAGCTGAGAGGCCAGATGGTATCAAGTTGCAGATTAATTGGCCAGTGGGGTCAGTTGCACTCTGACCTTTGGCCTCTCCTGCAAGTCCAGAGTTATAAACTGTAAGCCACTTACTGAACCGGAGGTTTCAGCTCTGTGACGGATCAGAAAAAAAACCGATCATTTGAATATTGAAGTCTGAAAAATATTACACCATTTCAGTGACATTTATACCAACAAACATAAAAATAAAGAGTAAATGTGTAGCATGTAGTTCTGGTTTAATGGCCAGAACTAAAGTATAAGTTCAATGGCCAGCCAAATACTGTTCCCAGCAGCTTTAAAGTGAACTTATTCTGTTTTTCTTTGTTTTCATATTTAAATATTATTCCAATGGTGGAAGTCAGTGTATGTACAAGTAATCCCTGTGAGCCAGCACCTCAGGCTTCAGACTGCTCTGACATCTTGATTTCAGGCAGTTTTTTCTACTCTTGGCTTTTTATGATGTCATAGAGGCTCAGAAGCCCCACCCACCTGTTTTCTTTGGTTGACAAGGAGCAGCCAATCAGAAGAAAGTAGGCATAAAAGAGAGAATAGAGCTAAAATGGCTTGTTTCAGACAGAGGGTGAACCAAGGGGCTACAGAGGTAAGATAAACAAGGATTATTTTGAACAGGGACTCATGCAGAGCTGTTCTAGTACAGTCCAAGAATAAATAATAAGGCGCCTTTAGTTTTTTAATCCTTAGCATGAATTCTGGCACATAACAGACTGTTATGTTGTTTGACAAACCTCTAGGTTGTTCATATAATAGTGGCAGTGTCTGGTAATTCAGAGCTAATAGAATTATAATTATCACCTTTCTTAAACCACTTTCACACACAAATGAACATTCAGTTTATGTTTGACATATACATGCCTTACTGTAAAGAAACCTGTTGACAGTGACATCTGTGCATTAACGGTGTCGTGGTTTTTGGAAAAACATGCTGCTGTTGAGGGTTTTTTTTATTTTTTTTTAGGGCCATTTGTTTGTGCTTTAATCACTGAAAATTAAAGAGATCTCAAAACCTTTTCAAGTAAATGGAGGCAAAAAGCTCTGAGCAATAAGATGAAATTGTAATGACTAGTCCTTTACCTGAACTTTATAAGAGCCAGTTTGAGTTTTAGTCCATCAGAGGGATGAACTTTTGTTAAAGTTCGAACTTTTTGCCAGTTCTCAAAATACCTGTTTGAGAGTTAAGAAATGTTTTTGGGGTTAAAGGTACTAGAGGAAACACTCTTGGTAAAACAGAGAACATCTTTTAGTTAAAATATGAGAATCACTCCAAACGGTATCGGACTCGGTCTGAAGTTACTCAGGTGCTCAGAAATACAGTTGCCAAGTTTGAAGTGGATCAGATTAACCGTTGGAAAGAGATGCAAAGAGCAAATGGATGGATGGTCACAACTTTTCTAATTTTTAGTAAGATCCTGATTTTGTGTAGTTTCTGGTAGTAGTTTTTGATAAAGCCCTTTCCCTGTTTTTCTTAATTTAAAGTAGGTTTTCAGCTGGTTAAACAAGTCAGAGAGCTGCAGTTTTACTCACATTTTCCACTCTTATAATGGAATTCCTGTGTGACAATAGCCACAACAGTAAACACAACCCATAACAAAATGGCTTAAATAAAGTAGAGTAGCTCAGTAAAATAAAATAAAGTATATCAAAACAAAATGGCTAATTGTAGCTGAGTTAAGCAGAAAAAATAATGGAGCTCAATAAGTAAAAATCTAAATAAAATACAGTAAAATGCTATGTAAAAAGCTGAATATAATACAATAAGGTTGCTTTAAAAAGTGGTAAAATAGCACAAATTAAAACAAAATCAGAATTTAATGAAGTAAAATGAAACAATAAAATGGCTTTCTAAATGTAGTAAAAAAAAAAAAAAAAACAGCAAAAGTCAGATAACTTTAAAGTGTCTCAGTACACACGTATTTTGCAGTTCATTATTGCACACATTGATCTCTAAAGTAGGACAGAGTACTGTAACTTCAAAAAATGTCCTTTATTTTCTCTCCTGCTGCAGAATCTGTCACAGGGTTATGTTAATTCTGCAGTAATGTTTTTTTCATAAATGCTGTGCAAGACAATGCATGTTGAACCATTCAAACCAACAAATTAAACACTCAGCTGACTTTCCACACTAAAAGCCCGTACATATCTGTATATGTAAAACGCTCTCCGTTCAGAGTTACAAGCTCATGAGAAGGACATGTCAGCTGGTGAGTTCTTTCAGTTCTCAGGAATTCCTGGAATGCGTTTGGGGCCGATCTGCCGGCAGGTCTGGTCCACCTGCCAAGCTGATTTAAGAAGATCCTGTTTGTCCTTTTGGTGGAAGTATGTCGGTCACAGCTGCCTTGTTAAATACCTGAAACCAGGTTCATTCTAGTTACTGTGTAATCCTGTTTGACCCTGTCAAGGAAGTCTTAACTAGAAAATAAAGGCTAGTCGGGACTTCAGGTTTCTTTGTTTTTGTTTCTCTTTTATATTTTGGAGATATTCTCTACCTCGTTCCAGAAATAGTTCAGTGTTGACTATAAACCTCACTTTTTCCTGTGGGACTGTGTTGTATAAATAGAATTGGAAGATAACTGCTCCTAACTCCTGAACCCCCGATGCATTCATTGGAGTGTATGTGTGAATGTTAGCTAAGTGCTTAATTATAGATAAAAAGCGCTGTATGAATGTGTGTGACTGGGTGAATGTGGCATGTAGTATAAAGTGCTTTGAGTACTCAAAACTGAGTAGAAAAGCGCTATATAAGTACCAGTCCATTTACCATAGTAATTATAAAATACAACACTTAGCAGCATTCAAAACAGGAAATAAAGCCGGAAATTCTCACAAGCAAAAAGGAAGGCGAAAAATGACGTTTTTTATTGAGTTTGTGGGGAATCGGGAACAAGAACAAACCCTTCACTCAAAAATAATGTCTTCGCTGCTGTTTATTTTTGGTGTCTGCAGGATACAGACATCTCCCCGGCCCAGCGGGACGAGGCCGTGCGCTGGTTGACGGAGCTCCACGGCAGACTGCAGCTGTACCCGGAGACGCTGGTGTTAGCTGTCAGCATCCTGGACCGCTTCCTCGCTCCCATCAAGGTATGTAAAGAGCAGCAATTCTGCTGTAATCCTGCTGTTAGCATGTGAGTGTTTGCAGAGAGCTGCTTTAAGCTTAAATCAGAATCATAAAAACTTTGTGTTGTGTGAAATGTAAATATAGACCAAGAATGTAATAATAATCATAATAAATAGATGGTAAGTAAATAAAAAAATGTACAGTTGCTAATGGTTGGAAGTAATATAGGAAGTAGAATCAAATGGAAGAGTCTTGCAGGCAGGATGTGAGGCTTAAACCTGAAGTTGAGGTAACTCAAACATGACATTGGGGTAACTCAAACCTGACGTTAGGGTAACTTCAGGTTTAACCCTGGGTTTTCAGTGCCATGAAGGTGGTTCACTCATTCCCAGGGTACATCACCATGGTAACCCGTGCTGCAGACCTAACTTGCTCCAAAGCAGGTCATGTTAAAGATAAGAAAGCAACAAGTAAAAAACAAAACAAAACAAAACAAAAAAAACACCAACTACTATCCAGGTAATTTTCTGGAAAATGGCACCACCATTTCTGGAAGATCCCACTAAGATTTAAAATCTTTGTCTTTGTTTGAAGTCCATCAATAAGAACTGGAGAGCCTTTGGGGCAACTTTATTCCTTCCCTTTTCCCCTTGTTGCCTGCAAAGAATTTTAAAGAAATTTTATTGTTCTAAAAGTCTTAATATAAGGATACGATAGTAAAGCAGGGCGTGTAAGCGTTCTACTTTTTGATTTTTATATAAAATTTGCAAGTAAGCCTTTTTACTGAACTGTGTTTTTAGATTTGTTCTGTACTTGCTTTTAGTCCGCTTTCTGCTGTCAGACTACAGCTAAAAGAATAAGGATGAAACTGTCATGTGCACCATAGAAACTTTAACTGAATACACAATTGAAGTCATAGTCAGATGTTCCCATATTTATCAACAGTAATACTGATAATACTGATACTATCACTCACACAACACTGCTTTGGCTGCAGCAACCAGCCTAAAGATATCCTGGCTATGATGAACTTGCTATGTGGGTGAGGCCTCTGCCTAATTGCTGAATTAAATGGGCTGGATGTTCCTTCACAGTCATGTAATTGTTTAATATTAAAGAGACAAGCCCCATGTCGATGGTATTCAAAGTATTTTCCTGTAGTCATACAGCAAATGACAGAGAATTTTTTTTTTCTTTTCATTGTTGTTTAGTTTCACTTTTGTTCCAAAGAAATCTTCAGTATGTTTGACAGTCTTTCTGACCTTTATCACTTCATCATGAAACTGAATCTCAGATATGAGATGCAACAGATAAACATCGGGCTCTGCCATCGGTGAAGGTCATCTTATTTACAACAAAGCGAATATAGGCCTTGATGTTTTGTCTGCCATCATTATGAAACACATTAAAAATAAGCTCGTGGAAGTTCCTTTGATTCTTCAGGGGTCTCACATTGCCCAGAATGAGAAGAAATATCTTCTCCATCAGTCAAGACCCAGCTCTGTTACCTCCAGATAATAAAGACTATGAAAATACTACAAATGTCCTACATACATTCTTTCAGTTGTTTCTCTAGTCTTTAAACCATTGCTATAGATTTAGTATATCACATTGGACATAATCTGTATTGCCTAAACTGCACTAAGGTGCAGTCTTTTTATTGTGAGGAAAAATGCAGCAGACAGTTAGTTGCTGTGTGCTCTGATAAACCAGAAAACATCATTTTATGCGTGGTAGCTGAAATCTGCTTTTCAAGTCTAACACCATAAGGGAGACTAAAGAAAAGTCCTGAGTCCTCTGACTAGACCCCAGTTTGTTAGGAGGGTCTTGGCTCAGATATCGGGAGTTTCTTGATTGCTCTTTAAATTTCCTGCCTCATAGCTGACTGTCTGCATTTATACAGGAACAGGAAGTGTGAGCTTTGAATGTCCCATCAGCATCCCTCCACACAGACAGGAAGTTTCTGGCTGAGAAAGAAAATGTTTTTAGTTTTATCCAGAGCTGGACTCTATGTATTTCTGATAACAAACACTGTTTAGCACTGCATACGTGTGTGTTTATGTGTGTGCTGTGTGCCTATCTTCATGAGGAGTTTCAGACCTTGGGAGTGAGGACATTTTGGCCTGTCCTCACTTGCTGATACACTTAGATACTTAAGAGCCAAACTGACTAAGATACAGCAAGCAAAGGGCCACACATTGAACAACTGGATTCAAAAGCAACACACAAAGTGCTGAAATAGTTTCAAATCCATCAGTTGTGGTAGACTTCTTCAAAAACCAAGAACTTTCAGTTAAAAATTGTTGATTTGTTTTGTTGTTTTTAAAATTCCTTATTATAAATTCATCCGTTTTCTGCCACTTATCAGGGTCCAGGTCATGGGGGGTGGCATTTTCAAGCCAGACGAGAGACATAATCTCTCCAGTGTGTTCTGGGTCTGCCCCAGTTCTCCTCCCAGTTGGACACCTCACCTAGGAGGTGTACAGGAGGCATCCTAGTCAGATTTTTCGATGTGGAGGAGTGGCCCTACTCTGAGCTCCTCACCCTGTCTCTGAGGGAGAGCTTAGGCACCCTTCAGAGGAAGCTCATTTCGGCAGTTTGTATCTGTGATTCATTCTATCAGTCTCTACCCACAGCTGATGGCCGAAAGTGAGGGCAGGAATGTAGATTGACCAGCAAATCGGCAGATTTGCTTTCACAACGATGGACTGGTACACCATTCGCATAACTGCAGACTCCCGTCCGTCGATTTCCCATTCCACGCTCCTCAAACTGGTCGGCAAAACCCTGTGAAGGGGTATGTGTGCCCAAGTGATCCAAGGAGCCATTTGCCCCTGGTAGGGTCTTCCAAAGGAAATCAGTCCTGGGTGAGGAGCCAGACTAAGGTCGATTCAGAAAACCCCCTGATCCACAATACCTCAGTACCTCGCCTGGGACAGGGTTATCGGGGCACCACCCTGGAGCCAGGCCTGGTGGCCAAGCCTTAGCCCAAATTAGCCACATGGGCCGGCCCATCTGCAGACCCACCACCCACAGGAGAGGTCATGGGGGTTTTGTGCTAAGTGAAAACTGAGACATGAAACATTTTTAATTATTGTCATTTATGTAATGGCTTAGGTTGTTTTGGAGTATTCCAAATAAAGACCAATAATAATAATAATAACTAGATACCCACCAAAGTTTGAGGAATACTACTAATACTACTGCTACTGCTGCTACTACTACTACTACTACTACTACTACTACTACTGATAATAATAATATATAAAGAATTTACCCAACAGTAACGTATAGTTGGATTTTTTGCTTTAAAACAGTCACACCAATAATAAGTTATTATTTTTATTGTTATTATTATTATTATTATTAGTGATGGTGGTGTTAACAGTAGTATTCAGTTTAAAATGTCATAAGACAACCTTACCAACCTGGCCTTCATCATTTGGTCCGAGGCAGTTATAAGTTTGTTTGTAGAGTACAAAGAAATTCAGGTTAGAAAATATTGAGGAATCACAAATTTGTGCATGAAATGTTCACATACACAGTTTACACACAAATATATGGGTACAGAGTCTTTGTGAATGAGGCCTTAAGTCTCTCAGCTGGGTTGGGAACACCTCGATATCCCCTCTGGAAGAACTGGAGGTGGTGGCTGAGGAGATGAAACCAAACCCAGATAGATGGATCATTAAAGAGAAGGAAGTTTTACACGTACAGTCTTTAAATGTAAAGCTGACTGTAAAGATTACAGATACACTGATTAATTGGATTATGTATCGTCAGGCCCGTCCAAAGTACCTGCGCTGCATCGCCATCGCCTGCTTCTTCCTGGCTGCCAAGACCTGTGAGGAGGATGAGGTGAATACACACACACACACACACACACACAATTTCCTTTTAAGGGCCTCCACAGTTAAAAGTGAGTTCTTTGTGACTCACTGAGCATCTGTTAAAGTCAGCTGGTGACACCTGGTGACAAAAAAAAGTCACTGCGGTTTTCTTTGTGGTTTATTTTACTTTAATGCATTAAAGTTTTTAGAAGGGTTTTCTCCATCTGTTGTTGCTTCGTATTAATCCAGATCAGTCGCCACATTTTATGGATTCTGTTTTCGTGATTCAGTTGAGTGAATATTTCCTCTCCTTCCTTTCCAGTTCCATGCGATGGTGCTGTCGTGTCGGTCCCGGTTCTTGGACTCCACGCTGGGAATGAACCGCTCTCAGCACCTCGCCCTGCTTACACACCGACTCTACCACTGTCTGGCTGACCACACACTCATACAGGTACACACACACTTACTTTACGAACTGGGGATAATTTAAGACATTTTGTTTTGGAACATTCTCCGGAGGCTTTTTTTTTCCCTTCTTCCACCCTGTGAATGGAAAAATGCTAAATCAGTCATCCTTTGCTGTCAGTAGCCTGTTTTCAAATTAAATAAAGAGGCTGTTAGTGGAGTGGAAAATGCAACAGGAAGGCAAAACTAAACCTGAGCATTTCACTCATGTTTGCAACTAAATATCATCCCTCAATAGACATGTATTTAGGAGCACACGTGAATGAAAAGTGTAACAAGATTCAGCCCAGGTAGCCTTTATTTTTCTCAACAATACGACTAAAAACCACAGCAGTGAAGATGACGCTGTTGTACTTTAACGTGAGAAGTGGAGACTCTCTACACACAAACGGCGAGCAGCAACGAGCTCAGGTGGAGTGAACGAAAACATTGTTTTAGCTTTCATAAAAGCAGTGCTTGTTACTATCATCACAATTGAAACCTTTACTTAATCAAACCCCCTGTTCAATAAGCTTATACCTGAAGAAGAGTGTCTCTTCACCTGCTCCCACCTGCAGTTTGTGTTACACAGCAGCAAAGCTACAGTAAAGCTGTAGAAGTTTAAGTAAAAGCGTATGTAAGCAGATAAACTGATAGCTTAGTTAGCTGCGATCTTTAAGTTTGGTAAATTTACACACTTAATACACTTTACAGCACGCAGGGGTGTGTCTAAAGGGAGTAATGGGGTGTACTCAACTAGATTTATTTCAAAGCTTTAGTAGCATTATTTTGCAGATTACGTTAATATAAAATAGAAATAAATTATATTAAATGTAATGATTATATTAAATGTGGGGGGTAAATGTTACATTGGACACTGCTTTAGGATTGGCACTAATTTTTATATCAGTTTAATATTTCTTATTTCATAAGCTTTACTTGAACTTGGTTTCCTGAACAGGTTTGTCCCTCATGTGTTTCTGTAGCTCAGAGGATCCATGCTGGCCTTGGCCCTCATCACCCTGGAGCTGGAGACCTGCTGCCCTGACTGGCTGGCTCTCACCATCGAGCTGCTGAGGAAGGCACAGGTATCAGTCTGTCTGTCTTTGGAGCTCTCTGCCATAGTTAGGTTTATGCCATGTATCTTACAGAATCATGGCTCGATATGATGGAAAACTGTACTCTCAAGATACAATTTAAAAGAAAAATTGGAATCTGATTGGTTTAAAGGTCATCAGACACCTTTGATGTAGGTGTTTTTTTGGCTTTAGCTGAGTGCTGGCTACAGAGCTTAGAGCTAGGGTTATTGGTGTAACCACCACCAGTGATGGATAAAGATGTTTTTCTCTGTGAGATTAGGAAAGTAGAGGAAGCAGATATTGAACTTTTAACTGTTGAGCAGAGAGGAAACTGTTTGGTTCCTCAAAATCGCCATCTATCAACACTTTGGAAAAAACAGCCCTGACAACAAGTACAGTTTCTGTTGTAGGGTTTACTTTCTTCTTCAACAACTTTTTAGCCTGCAGATTTTAGCAGATTTTAGCAGTTAGATATGATTCAGCTTGTGTCTCTGGAAGATGAAGGGCAAACAAAGTCCAGCAGAGGGCGCTAGGATCATTGCAGCTTCTAGGGCATGATGGCAGAACAAAAGACAACTTGGGACAATTTTAGGAAAATCAGGTTGGGATTCTCCTGAAATTGTCCTCACCTATTCTCTGCTGTGGCAGAATAATGCAAGAATTAGTAATTCCTAGTTTTGGTTAACTTCTACTCGTTTAGCTGTGCTGTAACTGGGAACTTTTAAGGTGGAATATTTCTTGCATCTTACTCAGTGTAGTAGCTGTGATGATGTGAATCAGCACACCTTAAATGTCAACATGACCTCTCTGACCATTAAAATTTTCTTTATTGGCATGTAACGCACTTATTGAAATAGAATGGATGGATTTTAACCAACTTACACTGATTTTAATTTTCTGTTTTATCACCTGGATAAGAAAAAGTGTCAGAGTGTCACTGAGGAATGTCATTACACCTGTACACAGCAGGAAATGGTTCACTCTGTAGTCTGTGTGGTTTAAAGGGGCGTCCACACAGGAAGTGATGCACATTCATCCCATGCAAGGTAGCTGCATGGGATGAATGTGCAGGAGGTGGGACACATGATGCCTAGTCGCTAAATGTCCCAGATCACCTGTGTTCTCGTATTATATTTGTTTGTGTTCATGAACACGAATTCTTTTTTTTGAGCATTTCATACATCATACCAGCAGGTTATAGACCAGCTAATCTCTCTCTCTCTCTCTCTCTCTCTCTCTCTCTCTCTCTCTCTCTCTCTCTCTCTCTCTCTTTCTTTCTCTCTTTCTTTCTTTCTTTCGCCTCAGATCGACAGCTCTGAGCTGATTCGCAGTCGAGAGCTGGTGGCTCGTAGTCTTTCCACACCGAGAGCTTCCCTGCCTCCGAACACCGTCTACATCTACCAACCCCTGCAGCCTCTGGCTCTGGAGCCCACACCACCCTGCTGCACACTGGGTATGTTTGATTTCTACACCAAGTGTTTGGTAGGGAAGATGCAACTTTATTAGACCTCTTTAGCACATTTATTTCTGCTTGAGGATAGTGGTATGCTCGGCAATCTACATCTTACACAAGGAATAAGTGGAATATAAAAGTTGGAATCTCCAAAGCCTTTCTAGAAACAAGTCTCACCACTCAGTAGCCAACTTGAGGCATCCAGACCTTTTGGAACATAAAAACTGCTTGTACAGAATCACCAGTCAAGTCTTGTAAAAACAGCTTTAAATATTTGATGACTTTGCCCCAAAATCAAGTTTTAAAAAGCTTTTTTTTCCCCTTGAAGTTAAAGTCTGTGTCAATTTAGAAGTGTTGGCGTTCAAGAGCATGAGCTATATTTGTGACCTCCTTCTTTCTAGGGACCATCACCTCCACCACCGAGTCTTCCGGGGACCATGTTGCCTCTGTCCAACCACAGTCCACTGATGGTGGGGAGGAGGAGGAGGAGAGCCAGCAGCCCTGGAGCTCCATCTCCTCTTCCTCCTCCTCCTTTGCAGACAGCAGCATCCCAGCTTTGCTTTCTCCCCCCAAACACCTCCGCCATCTTAACCACCTGCAGAAGGTCACGCTGCGCTGCAAGGCCTCCACTAAACGCAAGGTGACTCTATATTCTTTTGACTTTTTATACAACAAATAATTAAAGCAGACGTATTATTCTTTCCCCTGTTTCCTATATATATATACTGTTACATTGGTGGGTGCTCATATTAAACATGGCCATGAGGTCAGTATATGTACAAAGTAACCCTTGTGAGACTGCTCTAAATACTCTTTCATTCAGTTTTTCTCCTCCTATTGGATCTGTATGATGTCAAAGAGAGGGAAATCCCTAATACAGTCATCTCAGGCACAGAAGCTCCACCCACCTGACGTTCATTCAGAAAAAAGTTAAGGGAAGGAAACGGAGCTAAAACAGCTTGTTTCAGACAGAGGATGAACTGAAGGGCTGCACCAAGGCCCAATATAAGATAAAAAGGAATTATTTTAAACTCTGAATCATGTAAAGCTACTAGAATAAAAACAAGGAGCTGGAAATGAGCAGTAGCTGTAGCCCCACAGCCGTGACAATAACCGTCTGTTTGCATGTCCAGGTGGAGGAGATGGAGGTGGACGACTTCTACGATGGCATCAAACGCCTCTACAATGAAGACATCACCGCCACCACCAATACCACCGCTGCCGTCCAGGAGGGGGCAACATCAACAGGTGGAGGAGGAGGAGGAGGAGGAGGAGCAGGAGGAGGAGGTCTGCCTTCTGGACAGGAATGCAGCTCTTCCCCCTGCCCGCCTCTGCAGCCAGTCAGTACCTCCTAGAGACCAAACAAGAAGCCGCTTACTAAAACCGCCTTAATGCCGACATCATCATCATCCCGATTTCAAGCAACTTTTGTGGCAATACTGATGTGCAGCTCCCTCAGAAAAATACCGCAAAGTCACAGAAAGATTCAGTGTACAAAGTGGTAGCTCCGAGGGAAATTGCCTCTAAAAAAGGATGATGTCGGTGGTTAAGACGGTTTTGGTTGCGGCAAAATTACCCCCCGGCCACCCAGTGTGACCCCGAGCCGTTCGGGTGGCCCACAGGCGGCTCCCATCATCCCCTGCAGCAGGACAACAGAGCCCCAAAAAAATATTTAAACGTTCAAAAACTAAAAAACCCACCGCTGCTACTCTTATTAATTCTATTTGTTGAACACAAACATGAGAAAAACATAAAAAAAAAACATTATAAGTAGAAAAAGCTGAAAAAAACTTAGACTTGACTTCCTGTGTCTCCTGTTTGTCACCTTATATTTGTTGTCTTTCTTTTCATATATTTATATTTTTGTCCTGTCCTCACTCTTCATATTTATAACCTTTTCATAGAGAGTCTAAATCAAGCGTATGGATGTTTGTGTAGATTATTATCGGTAGTTTTCATAGGGGGAAAAAAATTCGTTTTTCTGATTGTTAATAAGATGCTAATATAAACATACTCTTTCCTTTCAGCTTGTTATGACGGCTCAACTGAATGAAAGCTTCTCAGGTTGTTTTATTGACACAGAAACATTTAAAAAAAAGTCTTGTTGAAGTTGTAGCTTGAATCCGATTTCACCCTGCAGGTGTTTCAGCTGCCAAATGATCATTTACTGTTTGTTTTGGGGTCCTAAAAGCAGCTATTTTTTGGATTATGTGCTTGGAAAAAAAAAATAAGAAAACCACCCTCCTGAAGATGCATGAGAGTAAAGGAAAAACAAGTCTGACTTAACTACTCCTGGCTAACATGAAGTTAACCAGCTAAAATTATCCCAGTCCTGGGTTGCATTTTTGGTTAATGGCTGCTGTAAATTAATAGAAATGTGTTTCTTAAACTGTGTTGACAAGTGACAATCTAAATGTTGATGTTCAAAAGCTAAAACAACACACTCTGATTTTATTTTTTAATCCCTTATCTGTTCAGTATATTTTCCTTCATGCAAAAAGCTCTGTTGTTCCTGCTGTGGGAGCTGCTGGTGGCCACTTCAGGTCCCTGAACGCACCGCGGCACCACTAAATAAAGAGTATGAAAACTGAGTGAGCCTGTGTCTTCTGTTTCTTTTTTTTTTTCTATGAATCCATTGCAGCCTTGAATTTGAGAATGGCATGTAGTAGGAGGTGAAAAGGTTTAAAGGGCTAGTCCGCCTAAATTACCATTTTTCCCCTTTATACCTGCAGTCGTGGTAAAAAAGAAAGTACACCCTCTTAGGTTTCACGTGTCGGGACAGTAAAAATAATCTGGGCCATAGCAGGTTCTAAAATTATTTAAACACAACCTCAAATGAATAACATCATGACCTATTACACTGTGTGTAACAGCCAGGTGCTGCTAATCAGATGCACTTGATTAACTGATCATTGTGATATGTGAAAGCAGAAGTTTTGGCAGTTTGAAGGTCTGGAGCATTCAGGTATCTGTTAACACAAAGCCAAGGAGGAAAAACATCAGCAATAATCTTAGAGAAGCAAATGCTGTGTGTTCTCAGTGCAGGATTTTAATTTCTGCACATTAGAGCTCAGAAACAAACATTTAAACATGAAAGGTTACTCAGTACGCAGATTAGGATTAAGCATAAAAACATTTACTTTATGGTCCACTAACTGCATGCATACATTTTTTACTTTACTGCACGCCTTCCTTCTGTAGTACCAATAAGCTACAGCTCAGTAGGTTGCATATACGGTATAAAACTTATTACTTCAGCACTTAGAGCAGACTGACAACTAAAAGAATCAGTGAAAAATGTGTCACTTTAAGCTGATTTTAAACCAAAATTCTTTACGTAACCTGCTTCAGACCAGGTTCGGCACAAGTTACCATGGTGATATAGTCAGGTAAAAAGAGAGCCGCCTTTGAGACAATGAGCTTTAAAATCAACATAGTTTGCTAACCCATTAATCTGGTTTTGTAGTACAGCCCTCTGAGGGTAGAAGACATCTTAATGATTACAAACACACAAATACAACTGACACACAGTACATGCATCATAACGTCACATGCAACAAAATGTCAAGTAAAAAAGTTCTTTTTCAAATGAATTTCAGTGCCTTCACACTGTCCAAGAGTAACATTTTCTTGATCTTTGGAAACTGATTCAAACTCCCCCACAGTAATCTGTTCTGACAGTTTCAGGTCCCTCTGATTATTCCAGGAACAAAGTGCAGCATATTTAAAAGCTCTTCTTCCCTAACTGTGTTCTGACTCTGAGAACAAACATTTGTAAAATACTATTACAGTTTTTACACATGTAAGTACACAGATAAGAGGGAACCAGCCCAAGCACAGCTTTATAACAACGAACCGACAGCAGAGGGGATCTTAAAAACTTTTTGTACTTCAAAAGGCTGCAGCTTTGGACGACATCCAAGCCTCACACTCTGTGTGAATTTTTAATCTAAACATGGGCTGTCCCTAGGTTTTCTTCTGTTTCTTGTGAGCTCTGTGCCTCTGGTGCCTTTTATGGGCCATTAATCTTTGTTCCCTGCATTGTCTCAAGCTACGGGGTCATTCTCTGGGTGCTTGCAGTCTCATCACATCAAAGGGCAGGACAGCGTCATGGTGGACACACCGTCTCAGGCTCCCCTGCCAGTGATGACTCCTGGCCTCAGTGGACTTATTTTCCCTTTGTTTTGTTCCTGCCTTCTTTGTTCCATCTCCCTCTTCCATTTAAATCCACTTCCAGGAACCTGTTGCTGATGAAGGTGTGGAAAAAGAAAACAATACTTCAAGTTATTGCTGCTAAAGGTGCTTCTACAAGCTATTGAATCATGGGGTGTGTGTAGTTTTTCACAGGACTGCATGGAGTTCTTTTTCACATGACTATAAGTATAGGTTAGAGTTACTGTAAGGGTTTGGGCACTTCATTGTGATGGTTAAACTTTAGCATAATTGGTTTGAAATGCATTAATTTCAAAGATAGCCAAACAAACATACCTGTGAGTTTATGTGTGTAAAAACAGAGTGGAGCAGGCAACAGTCCCTGGATGGGAAACACTGGCAACTTTTAGTCAAAATGCAAGGACTGCTCATCCAAATGACATCAAACTTGGCACTGAACTTAATCGAGTCCCCAGCAACACACCTGCCAGGTTTGAATCAGTTTGGATGTACAGCTGATGAGATATGCAAGAACAAACAGACTGAGATTTATCAAATTTTTAGTAAGTAACTATGGCAATAATGAATGTCAGTTTAGTATGTTATCTGACATTGAATTGGAGTTGAATAAAACTTCAGGTCAGACCGGTTATGAAAGAATGGACACACTGCTGCTGGGCTTGTTCAGACAAAACCCCACATACACTTACATACACACTGGTTTCTGTACTCATGAGATACCTTAGTTACACAATCTAAAAATCGTATTATCACCCTCAAAGAAACTTTTGGAAAAATGAATATCAAAAAGTTGTCAGGCTGTAGATGTAAAATGTTTTCAGTTACAAGCACAACAGAAAAAAACGATCAGTGCCTAAGACTAATTTCCTTAAATCCTAATCCTAACTTTAAAGCATTCATTCATTTTAAAATTTAAGATCTTCAGACGTTTTTTTTTGGTCCCCTTAAAGAAGACACATCCACGTAACAGCTGTTCAAACAGATTTTAGGTCACCTCAACAAGAACAGCACCTGCCCAGGAGCTCAAACACACAAAGTCAGGATCCAACATGTCCACAATATGTCCCTAAGCCCGCCTTGATTTTCCAGACAGACTGAACAACAGGAACAGGAATCCTCATAACACAGTGTTACAAACACGCTCCTCCACACTGTTAAACTTGCAAAAATTACATTTAATTGCAAAATTTCAGTACTAGACCTTCATCAGGCCTTCAAAGACTACAAAAATGAAACATATCTAGCTGTGAAACATATTTAATATTCAGTGTAAAAACTTTAACAAGCGGCATTAAAAATAACATGCATCTCTCTTGTAGAACATCAAACATCAGAAAACCC
The DNA here is from genome assembly GCA_015106735.1 of Paratilapia polleni. Classification (NCBI taxonomy): domain Eukaryota; kingdom Metazoa; phylum Chordata; class Actinopteri; order Cichliformes; family Cichlidae; genus Paratilapia; species Paratilapia polleni. The sequence continues at coordinate 58,740 of VUQI01016315.1, forward strand.
TCTAATTAATCCTGGTGGTCGTGAAAGGATAATTCCTGTGTTTTTACATGTTTTATACCCCAAAACTACAAATTCCTCAGGACCATTTTCCAAATTTTACATCAGTTTTTTTATTGATTTGCATCCGTCCAAAGTTGGGTTCAAGTGCTACTCAGAAGCTCAAAGTACTTTAGACAAATAATAAAAAGAATGGAATTCAGTGGGAGGATTGTGGCTATTTGTCATTTTCTGTGTTAAAGCTTTAAAGGGGACCTATTATACTAATTTACAACTATGTACTTTTATTCTCACATTCATGTAGAGTTGCTTTGCATGATTTTATCATATATAGCTCCTCACTTCAGCTTTTAGTCGAAACAAGCTGCTTTAGCTGCCTGTCTCGTTAAGGCTCCCCTCCCTAAAAACACACCTTTTTCTGACTGGTCAGCTTCTGGAAGCCTGCTGAGGGGCACCACCCAGTGTTTGTGATACTTTGTAGCCATGGTGCACGTGTAGCAAAGTATCAAACAAAGAAAGCCACTACAACCTGATGCCAGCTCTCAGGGATTATTTTTACTTGTTTATTTCGTGATTTAAAATTTTTGCCATGCTTAATATTCACATCTGTTATTGTAACATTATTATTGTAACATTATACATTTGGGACAGAAATGGAGTAAAAGCATAATGGGTCCCCTTTAACCACTGTATGAAGACACAGATGTCCAAGCAGCAGATGAAGGGCTGGGCTATAGAACAGCCCTTATGAAGGGAAAATTTAAAGTCTGACAAAACAAGCCACATGTGCTACCAACTGTGCTTAAGATACATGGCATCAAAGCCCGGCAACACCACAAACCTCTTTCATAATGTGGCCCAATAGCATCCATTAAAACACGCAGAAAGGAAGAAATTACAGTCCCAAATGAATGATGTTACTGGACGTGAATCCTCAAAAAAAAAAGAAGCAACAGTGACCGTCTACCAGCAAACTATTGTATCAATATTTTCCTGCACTGTGCCTTTAAACTTAAGAAAAATAAAGTTTTTACATTTATTGTGATTATTTATCAATACAAAACTATTTTTGGCCCCCATCACCAGTATAAGACTGTAGCAGGCAAAGTTAACTGACATTAGATAACATTAGTCACCTCTGGCTACTGTTCACACCATGCTTGGCAGTCAAAGTTAGCTGACATTAGCTAGTATTAGCCACCTCACGCTAATGGTCGCCAGTCAAAGTTAGCAAGCACTGAAAAATTTAACTATATTGTGACAATAACATAACACCCCAAATAAAAGGGTGGACAAAATAATGCAAACATTCATAAAGAAGGTGCAACTGGAAAAACATCACAAGCCACGTTTATTTCAACTTAGCCCTTAAATTTGTAGCTTGTCTGTAATTTCTGAGTACTCGTAAAGTTGTAAGCTACCAAGTTAAAGGAATGCTCTGTCATTTTGGGATATACGCTTGTTTATATTCTTGTTATAAATTATACTGTTCTCTTATCTATATAATATAATACACGCTCGCCAGGAGGTAGCTAGCTTAGCTTAGCGAGAAAGTGGACACAAGGGAAACCAGCTAACCCACTAAATCCAACTACCAGCACTTGTAGGACTAATTAATTACCAAGCTGTATCCAGAGTGACTTTGTTTAATTTTTGAGATGTCCGTGATATTTTCTAAACTCAAACTAGAGGCTGCCCAAAAGGAAGGAAATCAATGAGCAAACTGATGGACAGTTTGTAAACACTTAGAGGAATGTAAAGCGGACATTAACAAAGCAGCGGTACTGTCTCCAAACTCTAAATGTGTCTCAGTAAATAATCACAGCTGAAACTGAAACCGGCTCTCCTGTTAGCCTGTGGCTTGTAAACGTACACCCCCTCCCCCGTATCCTCCTGTCACAACGAGATGAGGAAGTCGAGCTGAAAACCTGTCAAGTGCTTGCAGATCAGCGCTCGCTTAAACCATCATGTGTTTCAGATCATGTTTCAGCTTCTTTGTGATACAATCTTTTCTTTTGTATTCAAACTCAGCTGTAGAAACTCGTGATCCTCTTTGTTGCAGTTGTGTTTGTTTTGAGCTCAAGGTTTGGGCCTTCAAAAGATCTCTTGTGAAACAGAAGACCACACATATATCCAGTTTGAAGGTTCTGACAGTTGATCAACAGCAGGAACAAGCCTACAGACTAAGATTTAAAAGCACAAGTTCGTGACTGGTGTCAAAAGTCAACATCAACATTTCATGTCTACTGAAATGTATTTCCTGCCTGTTTGCAGTGTTTCACAGTTCAGAAAACTTGCTCTTAAGCAAGACAGTCGGATCCAGTAAAAACCTGAAAATGTGCAGCTTTTTGCAATCACCGTGAAGAAATCCTGTTAATCCTGTCGCGTATTTTCAGTTTCAGTGAAAGAGAACGCAATTAATGGTATGTCACAGCTGTTTCCAAGGTCATGCAGGTACTTCTAGGAAAATACCTCCTGAAGAATTTAACTAAGAGTTCCAGCACCAGGTTTTCCAGAACTTTTGATGTCTTTTTCACAATATCCTAATGTCCTCAACAGGATATGAGGATACTGTGAAAAAGACCCAAGTAAGTACTGTAAATAAGAGTCTATTCGTAATGACTTGCCTGGTTAAATAAAGGTTACATTGACTCACTATGGTACCCCAGACCTAGACCTTTTAGATCATAAAGTGCTGGCAGTGACTGCTACAAGGGCAAAATACTTACTCCATTTTTGGACTCTCTACATTGTCAAGAATGTAAAGTTACATTAAAGTGAATTAATGCAGTGACATAAACAACTTGGCTTGTTTTTTTAGTAGTTTACCCTGGTTGTTTTTGCTGGTTTAGGGACAGATAATATTTTTTGTCTACTGTATGGGTGTATGAAAGAAAGAGTTTGAGAGTCACTAACGTGGACATGCTGGCGCCTAAGGATACGACAAAGGAACATGAGTGACAAACCATTAGCGGCTTCTTCATCTCCACCTTGGTAGTTTTTAAGACCAGCTGTACAGCTAACAATTCTTCTGACCAGTGCTCGATAAACCAGTCAGGTTGCAGGATGCTCCAAAACAAGCTTAATCCAAAAATTTAAACTGAAGAGTCCGACTGTTGTGGGTGAAATCGATGTAACGCTTTGTGTTTAAGGAACACAGCAAGTGACGATGACCTTTTCACCTTCACCTTGCCCGCAATAGTCAACGGCCTCACTCCTGAAGCTGAAGAGGCGTGATGGCGCAGACGGTGGCTTTGCCGCTGCTGCTGTTCCCAGCTGGTGTTTACCCTCCCAGCACCTCCCTGTCCCGTCACAACAGCCCGCATTGGCGCTCCCAGCAGGTGGAACATTTCCAGGGGAGCATCGTGGCTTAGGTACTGCCAGGGTCTCTTACCCGCCAGATCCCTCTGCTTCACATCAGCACGGTACGTCTTAACTAGTAACTGTATCATGTTTTTGTGGCCGTGCATCACAGCAAGGTGGACAGGCGTGTGACCGCTGTTAGCCCTGGCGTTTATGTTGAGGGTCAAACCAAACTTTTCAGCTCCATACCTGAAACCGAAGAAAGAGACCAGATGAGTGCCAGATGAGCAAAATAATTTATTATCTATAGATAATAAACACTTTATCTATAGCAGATTTTATAATTGTTGTCATAACAAGAGATTCATGACCTGGTCACCACTCTATCTTCCAATATTGTAACAACAACCTATTTGTACTCTTGTTATTATGTATTTATTTTATTTATGTGTGTGAGAGTAACTGGACACCTGAATTTCCTTGAGGGGATGAATATTTTTTTTATCTTATCTTACCATATAGAAACACATCAGTAGACAATTATAGCAATAATCCATGTAAGCATTTCAGACATTACTAATTGCAGGCCACAATGTTCTGAAGTACTCAAAGAGTTTCTTTCTGCAGAAGGACCTCCCTGTTTCATAGACAGTAACAGTTAGCTGCATACCCTAGAGTGTTGAGGACTCGGTGGTCGCCATGTTTGGCAATCCAGTGCAGCACAGTGAAGCCGGAGATGAAATCTTTTCTGTTGAGGAGGGATGGGTCCTCTCTGAAGAGGGTGTAGATCTCCTTCCAGTTGCCTGCTGCCCCCTTAACCAGCCACATGTGTTCCTTGGGCTCCAGAGGAAACAACGACTGCTGACAGGAGCAAACATCAATCTTAATTATGAAGTCTTGTCATGTATAATATGAAATGTGTCAAGTAAATGGATTCAGGAGACAGACATCCTCTCTACTTTTAAGATTAGGCTTAAAACTTTCCTTTTTGATAGAGTTTATAGTTAGGGCTGGATCAGGTGACCCTGAACCATCCCTTAGTTCAGTGGCAGATCTAGAGAAATTTTCTTAAGGTGGCATGAGGGTGGCAGGGAGATCAGATGGGGTGGCAAAATCAAAGCCATTTCTTTACACATTTGCAGGTGTTACATTCAGTAATATGTAACATATCTCATTAAAATACATTAAATGTAGTAAGTACACATATGTTTCATATAAACGTAGTCTATAACTTTCTTATTGGCAGTAGACCAAATAATTAAACCTGTCAGTTACATTAAAAAATAACATGCATTTTGATTTTATGTACTGTATAGCCTATAAAACAAATAAGCATTACTGCATTTTGATGATAACCACAGGTTTCAGCCTGTACTATAGCACAAAACAATGTTAAATCATACACATTATTTCCCTGCACTTCATGTAGAAACATTTAAACCACATTTTTCAAGATTTATTGGGATAATAAAACTTAACATTAAGCCATTTCCAGAGTGGGACAGTCAACCGTCTGTGTTGAAATCTGAAACGCCTGCAGCGCACAGATATCCACAGATTCAAAATGTGCTGTCACACCTATCATAGGCCAGAGTGTCAGTTACTATTGACAACAAGAAAAACAGATTGGAGGGGAAGCAATATTGTCATATGCTCTTGAGACCCTGTGTCCACATATGTAGACATTCAATTTTGGCTTTTTTGCACCTTTTACTTCATTCTACTCAATATAATGTTTATACATTGTTAAGCAATGTTGACTTTATTCTGTTGTGCTGTAAAATAAACTGAATCCCGTATGATGACATACTTTTTTGGGGGGAAATTACATAACAACTATGTAATGAAGGGACTCTTCCTATTCAAACAGGAAGCTTAGTTTTTGTACTTATCAGGTCCAAGAAATCTCAAATAGCTAGGAGAAATTAACAGTGCATCCCAAACAAGAGCTCGGGTCTCAGGAGGATATTTGTCTTGTCAGAATAAGTTATATATTCTCTCTTTGTGTCACAGTTTGTAGTCACTCTTTCTAGTTGTTTGTATATTTTTTAATTATTAAGTTTTTGAAATTGCACTATTTGAAAAGACCACAAAAATCATATTGAATGTTTTCAAGGTAAAGCCCAACATTAAGTATTAAGTACTGATTAAATAGCAGCTAGATGCAGCTGATCTATGCATCCCTCCTCACTATGGAACAAGACAGTATCACCAGACTTCTTTATCTTATAATAGTTTTATGAAGATGTCCAGTGATTTCTTATTTTTATGGAAGTGCTACGTACAAGCAGTGTAGCACCGTTAAAGTCCATCTGTTCTGATTTGGAGAAGGTGTGAGAGGGAAACCCTGGACCCCACCAGTTTCCCTGCCCCCTCTGACTCTGTGTATGTGTTTTACTTTCAGATGATCACTATGACATTTCGCTAAGCGGACATCCCACCCGCATGCCTCAGACTCATCTGTCATTGTCGCGAAAGAGATTCTACACTGTCTGTCTGTCTGTCTCTTTCTGTCTTTCAGCCTGTTCATGCAGTCCTCTGCTTCTTTTCAGCCACAAATTGCTTAGTTCTCACACAGCACTTACTTTTCTGTACTGGCCAGTGATTGTACTGTTTCTCTGTATGAATAAAGTCTTAAGGCAGTCAGTGCCTCCTAATTACAGGACCGCTTACTTATTTGAAACTGTACAGATATACAGTCTGAACTCCTTGTGTATGTTTATATGTAACACTGACAAAACACAACACTTTCTCCCTTTTATTAATGTATTGTCTCTTTTCTGGAGTGTGTGCTGATGGGTAAATGAAAGTAGTATTTGTCATTATTTTGAGTATGTGTTAAGTGTGTGTGTGTGTGTGTGCGTGTGTGTGTGCGTGTGTGTGAAAGAATGTGTTTCCAATACATCTGCACGCCTCTCTGTGCTTACCCTACCCGGGCCCCAGCCAATAGCAAGTGACCTTCCCCACTGATTTTGTCCAATAGGAAATTGGCTCAGAGTTCGACAAGAAGAAGGAGGAGCTTAAGGAGGTGCAGGGCTTAGCCAATCAGCTTTCAGAGGCTGGAGCCGCCAGTCTAGTGGAGCCCTGCCAACTCCAGCTCAACACACGCTGGGTTGAGGTGGAGGGCAAGTTCATACCCTTCAAAAGACAATGTGTGAGTTTCAGTAGGCACGACTTCTTTATCTACAGTACTAACAGAAAATACTATAATTATAATAAAATAATACTAATTCTCTAATCTCTTAAAGGCAGTGTGTGAGTCGGAATAGTCATAACAATTGCTTTCTAACTGTCAGTATGAAATTTGCTTAAAAGCTTCAAAAAGCCTAAAGCAACCATCTTCAAAATTAGTTATCTTAGTTAATTTAATATAATCTTAAATCCACATATAATCTATTTTATGGTATACAGTAAACAGTGACAAAAACAGATTTTTGTCAGCCAACAAAGAATGTTCTGATTGACTGCAAATTGAGTTCTGAATACAAGCTAATGCTGCTAACACAAACTTATTAGCTGAAGGCAGGATTTGTGATTCTAGATAAATTGGATAACTATGATATGCTAGCAGGATTATCTAATCATTTACTACTAGATTCAGAATTCTTGCTGGGTGATTTTTTTTTTTTATTTGACTGGTGCCTGAAATTTAAGTGATCTTGTATATCTCTTTGTAGTAAATTTTTAATACTTTCAAAAATTTTTGGATCCTCTAGAAATTGATAGTGCAGTCTATTTTGATTAAAAACATCTTTAAATCAGAATTAAATTACCCCTGCCCCAAGAAAAAAAAAATCCAAGTTGCTTTTTGTGTTTTTCTTTGCTGCATTCTCATCTGCACGTCTTACTTGTACATGGGAGGCACTGTCACATGTCTGAATCTCATTGGTTGCTATGTCTTGCTCTGTGTCACCGCATGCCTCCTACTCCACCAACCAATCACATTACTGGCAGTTCCCTGATCTGCAAATCACTGAAGATGTATGTATCCTGTAGACGAGTCACATGAAATCCATGCACATGCACTTATATGGTATCAACTTGGACAAATACACATCTGAACTGTCAGATTTCAGGCTAATGCATTTCTTCAGGTGATCTGAGACCAGTCATAAGCACATTAATGTCAATTTGCTCTGTTACAGCACTGGACAGTAAACCTTTGAGCTGCCCATGTCACTGATCTGCTCTGGCTGTTGAGGCACTTCAGTGCATTGCTCAAGGCCTCTTGAGCAGTAATTGTTAAGGGAGAGTGGTGCACTTCATTCATATTCTCCAGGCTGATTTGGCTATTCTGTAATCACACGCCTGGTTGAACAGTAGACTACAGCACCAACATTTGGACTTCCCATTTTAATCTTGTATATTCAAAAAGTTTTCTAGTTAAATTAGTTATTTTAGTTTATTAGTTTATCTACTCAGTGTCAGCAAGTCACTCAGTGGCCACCAGCTCACCTGAACTTTGTCTAGAGGCAAAGAGGAAATTTTCCTACAAAATTTCATGCTGCTATATTTTAACTAATCACAGTGATCATATGAGGCTGACATCATCTGTATAGTATGTTTACGAAACTGCAGTGCTGTTGCAATTACAGCAGCAAGTATTCTTAATGTTCAGAAAGTTCAATTTGGAAGTGAATAATAGTCTCATTGTAATGCAGAGATCAAGGGCTCTTTTTTTTGACTTGGAGGCTGCATTGCAGATTGTACTCCAGCCCAGTGTTGTCAGGCACTCTGATACAGGATGGGATCAGAATCAGTATATTCTAACACATTATAGATGATGACAAACATAGCCAGTCACCTTCACAACTTCCATCCCTTTCCCTACAGGGGTTTTCTTATGCTAGGAGTCTTGCACAGTTTTCCTCAGGGTAAACTTCCTGTTGACATGAGACAAACATCATTTCAAATGTGAATACAACAGCTTAAATTTAAGAACACAAAATCCTTCTTTTAAACTTAAACTCACTTTTCTGGGCATGTTGAGGGTAGGACAGTCACTATGAGTTTTTGTGTGTAATAGTGTGCTAGCTGCATTTGGGGTCATAATGATTCGAAGTGTCCTAAATGAATCATACCAGTCACATACCAGCATGTGACAGGGAAAATGAAAATTTAATATGTATTTTTTTTCCTCATAAAATCACCTTTATTCAGTTTGATTTGAGTGTTTTTCATGACAGTAAACACAAAACTGGTGACCACAAAAATGACATAATGAATGTGAAAACTGCAGTCATTGCTGGCACAAATTGTGGTGAACTGGTAACAAAGTTGCAGGTGAGGAGATAACAAGATAAGGCCACTTCACCAATACACAGAGCCATACATCTGGCCGCCTGTTGGCACCAAAATAGAGCCTTAGTCATCCCCATCTCCTCTCAGTGCCTGAGCAGCAGTGAATCACTGCAGCATGCTGGTCATGCAGCATACTATACAGCTGACACCCATCCTCTTACAGTTATTTTGAAATAATGAAATGCAGTGTAGATGTGTAATAACTCCAAGTTGTTCAGAAGCAAGAGCAAAGTCAGATGAAAGGGAAACACACATGTTTTGAAACCTTTTCTGTCTGCATTCACCGAGGATACAAACTCAAGAATTGAACCCATGCAAAAATGTCTTTGTATCCAGTTTCAAAAAGTGCTACACCTACATTGATTTAGTTTTAAAATCCTGGAAAGGAATCCGTATTTGCTGACAGGAGCCACAGATCGGTCAGTCTAGACAAGACTCAGTGTTGTTAGTGTCCCATTGACCTGGGAACAAAACATAGTTTCCCTGAGTTCAGTTATTGTTTTAATATGAGACAAAGCCTGAGTTGCTCTACGTTTTTCCCTCTCATCTTCTACATGTGCTCTGCTTTCATGTCTCACACTTAGTAACACACATGGGAGTCATAAACAGCCACACAAAGGTTCACAATGGAAATTCAATTTGTGCTCAGGTGTGTCTATGGTGTAGGTAGTGTTTGGGACCTTTACTACAAATGTGAGTCAATAAATGAGAAATAGCAATATGAGTCTTTCACACTGGGTTATTTAAGTCTAAACACAATCCCTGTGCAACTTTGTCTCTTAAAATAATGTCCAAGTGAGAGAACTAATCATTAATGTCTGAGTGAGAGAACTGACCTCACCTCACATAGCACAGGATATGCAATTACTATTACTACAATTGTCTAATGTCAAAGTCCTCAATAAGACCTTTAAGGGCTAAGGTACCCAGTGCCTATATAACATGATGCATGTGCAGTAGAAAACTGTCAGTATACTGTCAGTAAATTGAAGGAGAGAGAAATTAAGGCATTCAAAACTATAGCCCTCCATTTCACCTCATAACATACACTTGCCATGATATTAGAGAAAGCTGTTTTTAATGGCTGCACTGGTGTGCAAGATGTAGTTGAAGGACCACTCCGCCAGTTTTTCACATCAAAGTCAGTTTAACCATCATGATGAACACAAGTGAGTCTATGGCAACAGATGCACTGTAGCATGCAAATGTTTGGGCATCCATGGTCAAAAGTGAGATCCTCGAAAGGGATATAATTTTAGATGAAACCTTGTTCTTTTAAGCCAGATTAGTATGTTATTTTTGCTTTGGACAATTTCAGAATAGAGCACCCCAGGAGATTTAAGCTTTCTTTTACCAAAGTTTCAGACCTTAATTGGCTTATTAGTGCCACAGCTTGTTCACAGTCATCAATACAAAATGCCAGGTGATGCAGATTTTAAAGTTTTCTCAAGACTCAGACTCCTCCAACCTTTAACCAACAATCAGCAGGCTTGGGCTCCTCTAAGCGGCTGCTCAGGACTCTAAAAATTAAAATAATTGATGCCCATAAAGCAGGTGATAGTGTTTTCAGGTAGCAGTTTCCTCAGTTTTTAATGTCATTAATAAAATGGCAGAAACAGAAAGAGTGGAGGTAAAAAAAAAAACCTTTGGGTTAGGCCTCTAAAGCAGGAAAACAAAGAATCTCACAGAACTAGAAGTTGTTTGCAGAAGGAATAAAGCAAATTCAAACAAACAAGAACTGAAATACTCTCAGCTCAAAAAGGCTTTAAAAGCTATTATATGTACCAAAGAGGGATTTACTAAGTACTGACCATGCAGAGTTCACATTTTTTTTTCTATTTTGAAACTGTAAAAAGCTGTAAAAGTAATCGATATTAAAGAAACATGTGATTTCTAATGTCATGCCTTTTGGAGATCATCTGATATTTCTCTTATTTGGCTACTTACTACTGCCCAAACTTTTGGACATCAGTCTTCTGTGTCTCTGGAGTTTCAGTGTAACATAAATAACTGATGAGTTTATAGGGAGTTCATTTGGGTTGTCTCTGCTTGGGCTTGGAGACAACTGATTTTAACTGAAACCTCATGCCGAAAACTGAGGATATTGAGTTTAAACAGGCTCTCTGTTTTATTTCTGTCTCTTTCTGAAAACTCACAATAATTAATGTTACATATCTAAATATAAAACTTTTTACAGGAAAACACTACCCCAATTTTGGCATTCCATTTGATTAAAAAAATCTGACAAGTCAAACAAAACCATTTTTTTTTTTTTTTTTGGTGCTTGGTCAGTACTAGGAATTGAGTGTCAGGGAATGTGGTTTTCCACCACTTCAGTTTTGATCACTCAGTAAATTATTAATGATTCAGATGTAAAGAGAAGACAAATAGTAGAAAGCCATGAGACAAAGCAGTAACCTGCCTTCAAACTATACTTGTGAATGAGCCTGTGTAGCATCCACAGTAGACTATGTGCCATTTTTTTTTTTTACAGGCATTATTACTACCACACTAGACAAACACAGGGCTGACATGTTCACTTAAGACCAGCAGCAGCTATGCATTTTCTGTAAGAATGCTAATAATGCTAATGTGCATGTTTTATTTTGGGTTAGTTAAAAGATGTCATTTAAGGGGGGGGGGCTGATAGCTGGGGTGACAAAAGCATAAAGATGAAGTGAAATGAACAGAGGGGAGTGTTAATGTCTCATTATCTCTGCGCTGTTGAAAGAGGAGCTTCATTTGCCATCCTGAGTTAGTCTATTGTGTCTCATGGTCAGGGGAAATTTAAAATGTGCCTCAGTTCGTCATTTAAAGAGCTGATTTGAAATCAAATGTGTCAGTGAATAAAAATTAGTTGGCAAAAGCTTGAATCTGATCATGCAGCAGGGATTAAAAATGCATTTCTGAGGAGAATTTTCTAGACACAGTGAGAGATCACATGGCATCTGAAAGCCTTGAAACGATCTGGAGTTTAATTTAATAAAGTTTAGGAAACGTCATCTAAAATTTATCTGCAATGAGTAATTTATATAGATTTTTTATATTACACACTACAAAAACATTTATAGAAAATGCATGTGGACTGGAATCTGATTAAAAACTAAAGTCCCAATCAGTTTTTTAATCAGTTTAAAATGTTATTTGCTTTGACGGTTCTCTTTTTCTGATTTGTCTCTGCTTTGTATATTTGTGTTCCCTTCCTGTATGTCTGTGTGTGTGTGTGTGTGTGTGTGTGCGCGCGCTTGTGTAATCAGGAGTATCTCACAGAGCTGCAGGCGCTCCTGTGTTCGGTGTCAGAGACGGACTTCAAGCTGAACTCTCCTGAATACTGGCCTGCAGCATATTATAACCTGCCTCAGCAAGAGCACTGCCTGAAGGTCAGGAATCCTTTTGAGTTTCTATCTGAAAGGCCCAGTTGGGAACAACTGGCCACCAGTTTATATGATCAAATATGCTGTACATACAACAGGCTTATAGGTATTATATTGTTGTCACGACAAGAAAAATTGCTTGATTTCTTGTTTTTTTATTGAGATGAGTTTCCTGTTGTAGTCAGTTTTGTTATATATTTTAATGTATTTGCTGTCACCGTGACAAAAAAGTTTTTTTTATGTTCCTTTTTACACTTCTTTATAGAATTAGGACATGCTGTACGCTGTAGTTCTCGCTATGACTACATACTAAACAAAAATCTGTGTAACATGTTAAAAATAAGAAATGTGTCAGACTGATTTCATGGATACAACAGTAAACCTATAAACCTTTTCTTTTTTATAACATGATACGCTGGCATGTTGCTTTAACAAGAAAAGCATCCATCCTAAGTGTGCAAAAAATTACAGGAGCATTGGATGATGCCAAAGGTTGCCTCTATTATAAAGTTATCAGTACCTAATATAAATACAATATTTCCTCAAGTAGTGGCTCAAGCCTTTATTTACCTCAAGTGCAGATGGCAAAAGGTCTTTGCAAGCCTCTGAAAAATGATCACATTGCTCTTTCTGAGGTAACAGACCAAGCTTTTAGGACTTATAAATTACAGACCACCTAATATCCTGGCTTAAATTAGGACTTAGAGTTTTCAGTTTTTTTATAAACCTTGTAAACCTTATAAAAAAAAAAAAAAACACCAGTAGAAAAAAGCCATGGTTTCAATAAAATTTGTTTAATGCCCTGATGAAGGCTTGTATGCTGAAACATGTCAGTTTTTTGGGTTAAACATGACCATGCCATGAGAATAAAGCATTTTAAATGTTTTTCAAAAGACAGTGCCTTGGACTTCTAGGATTTTTAGGCTAATATATATCTGCTTCAAAGTGCACCTCAATCAACAGGTATTTATTTGAAGAAGAGTTGTAGTGGAGGCAGGCTTGTATTTGTAGTCCTGCTGTTTAATCAGAGTGGTAATGCTAAAGCCTGACTTAAATACCTTCAGTTTGTTTTAACTGATATGCAAGTGCAAGTAATGACTTGCTGATTTGACAGATGGATGACATCATTCAGTTCTGTGGAAAATTTTACATAACTTGTCTGTTACTCATTTTACTCATGGCATCACAGACTTTCTAATCTTACATAAAGGTCAATAAAATAAAACAGGCAAATGAACTGTAAAAATAATGGAACAAACACAGAACAACTCACTATGACAGACATGCATGACATTTTTGCCATGCATAACATAAGCATTGCAGCTGCAGGGAACTTCCCTGACATGCCTAATTAGGACGCAAACTCAAGGCTTCCTGTAAATGTTTCAAATTAAAAGCGTTTGCATTTTAGTTGGCAGCTGAATCCTTTCATTTCTTAACAGTGCTGCAGCATTTCCAGGCATACCATATGTACCATATGTACTAGGGCTTCACAATTATGGCCAAAATGGTTATCACAATTATTTTGATCAGTATTGAGATCACAATTATTTGTCATTATTATTCATTGATTTTAGTTACAATTTTTTTTTTATTGCACTGTCATGTAAACCAAACACTACTTTCACATTTTCACAGCTGTATATTCAGAACATCACTTAGAAGAAAAATAAAAATAAAAATAAAAAATTGTACCAAAACTTAAAACAAAATTAAATCAACATAGCACTGCTTTCACTTGTATATTGTGCTACATTTCTGTTAATTAAAACTTCTTTGCAGACAAATAAGGTGTTTATTTTCTTTGACTCCATTCATTGGACGTGACAAAAGCTTGTAGCAAGGTACAGTATAAAATGCCTTTATATAAATAAACCTGAATTGATCTGAACTGAATTGACAAATGGAATATAATTGCGTTGTTGATTGCGTCTTGATGAGCTTCGTGGACATGCCAACGCGTTGTACAGAATCACTTTTGTGGACTTCCGAGTTGATGTTGGATGATTCACGTTAGCAACCATTGCATTTTTTACTTGGCTTTCATGCATTAGTTATACTGTTGCTTGTGGTGTGTTTTCAGGCGGTTGAATAAGTTAGTTGTGTTGCTTTGCTGTGCAGACACAACTCCACAGGACTCCTTGCATATAATTTCTTCTTGGTTAACATCACTTGCCCTAAATCCGAAGTACTTCTAAACAACGGATCATCTGCTTCAAGGGAAACGCTCTTCAGCTTCTGCAGTGCCAGAATGAAGTTGAATTTTGTTGTATATCTTTCTTTTAAGACAGTGTTACTCCGCTGTGATTGGAACAGCTGTGATTGGCACATGCAGGCACATCGCCAGGCGCTGAATTAGGGAGCGCTTGATTTGTTTTTGCTTTGTGTTCTATTGGCAGAGCATGCATTTTCAGTGTCGCTCGATCATGTTCATTTAATTGTGGGAAGCCAAAATTGTGATTAAGATTGAAATTCAATTAATTATGCAACCCTAATATGTAAAATATGCAACAACCAGATGGGATTTTTTTTTTTTTTACACCAGCCTGCATTTGGAAGCTGGCCATTACTATTTAAGGAAATACAGTACGTATGCAGTCCTGACTAAAAGTTTATTTAAACAAAATATAAACCTTCCCCCCAAAAACACAAAGTGTACACACTGTACAAAGAAATAGAAAAACTAATCAGAACCATAATCTATAAAACATCCTACTTGTCTAGATTAATTATGCTAAATCACTAATGAAGGCTAAGGTGTCTGTTTAGGCACTTAATGGACCTTTTCTTATCAAAACAATATACCAACTTTTCATGTCACAAAAAAATCTCCAGATTTTAGGATATATTTTGTTTTTTTCTGTCCTAAAAGTCATTGTGTTAAGAAAGTCATTCTAAATATTTTTACCCCAAGCAGAATGTATTCTCCTCAGTCACATCTCAATATCCTCTCCTCTGCCTCCACACATGCAGGAGGTGAAGGGGAACATAGACAAGCTGCGAGGTCCAGTGGATGGATCACTGACCCTCAGGGAGGAGATGGTGTCTGGTGCTCAGCCTCTGGAAGGCCAAATGATCCAGGAGACCGCCAACCTCCTCAGTACCAACTGGGACAAACTGAACAAGCTCTACCAGGACAGACAAAAGTAAGGAGAGGTTTGCATATATACATATACCTGTATACTATGTGAGTGTGTACATATTTGAATCAGTATGCACAATTATAAATGAACATCTTTTCTCTGTGTGTGTGTGCGGGCATCAAGGCGTTGGCAGGATTGCAACTCCAAGTGGCAGAAGTTTGTTTCAGATCAGAAGGCTCTCGGGGAGTGGCTGAACGATGCTGAGAGAACTTTGAAATTGGCCGAGCGTGACCCAGCAGTGCATAGACAGCACCTCAGGGTAAAACACACACACATAACCACATACACAACCATTCCTCTGCAAATATACGCTGCCTTGAAAAAGTATTTGTTCCCTTCTTAATTTCTTAGTTTTTTTCATATTTGTCACACTTACACACTCAAGCATTTGTGATAACTGGCAATGAGTCTTTCACATCGCTGTGGAGGAATTTTGGCCCACACTTCTGTGCAGAATTGTTTTAATTCAGCCACACTGGAGGGTTTTCAAGCATGAACAGACTGTTTAAGCTCATGCCAAAGCATCTCAATCAGATTTAAGTCCACCATTTGACTGGGCCACTCCAAAACCTTCATTTTGTTTTTTTTTTTGTTTTGTTTTTTTGAGCCACTCAGAGGTGGACATCCTGGTGTGTTTCAGATCATTGTCCTGCTGCATAACCCAAGTGCGCTTGAGCTTCAGGGCATGAACTGATGGCCGGACATTCTCCTTCAGAATTTTCTGGTAGAGAGCAGAATTCATGGTTCCATCAATTTCCAGACTGATCGATGTCAATGACTTTGTTTCTCAGCTGTTTGTTTAGATCGTGGCATGATGTGTTGCTTTTTGAGATCTTTTAGCCTACTTCACTTTGTCAGACAGGTTCTGTTTAAGTGATTTCTTGATTCAACAGGTCTGGCAGTAATCAGGCCTGGGGGTAGCTAGTGAAATTGAACTCAGCTTTCCAAAAATGTGGTTAATCACAGTTAATTCATGATTTAACAAACGCTTGATTGCAGTTGTTGCTGCCAAGGGTGACACAACCAGTTATTAGGTTTAGGGGGCAATTACTTTTTCACAGAGGGCCAGGTAGGTTTGGATATCTTTTTTCCCTTAATAAATTAAATAATCATTTAAAAACTGCATTTTGCATTTACTCAGGTTATCTTTGACTAATATT
>VUQI01016319.1:9647-22777 GCA_015106735.1 Paratilapia polleni
AAAAGAGAGTGGGGGGGGGGGGGGGGGTGCTGAAAGTTTTTAGGCAGTTTAATCACTTGTTAAACAAATACAGACTATGAAGGCAAAATGACTATACTGTAAAAATACAAAATACCTCTGTGATATATACTTAGCACAGAAAGTAAGGAAATTTGTGTTTGATCAATTAATTTCTTTGTTGTAACAATGCTTTTTGGCAATAAACCTTACACTGTTGGAAAGCCTGTTTATTTCCCTTTAAATGGTTATATACACCCCCAAAAATATCAATGTGTGACAGTGTCACAGAAATTCAAACTATAACTTTCTAAATGTTTGGTTAAGTGGTGATTCTGTGACCGTGAATGGTTGTCTGCCTCTCTGTTAGCCCTGCACTGGACTGGCGTCCTGCACAGGGTGTACCCTGCCTTTTGCCCTGCAGCAGCTAGGAAAGGCTCCCCATGACCTTGAACTCAAGAAGCAGAAGAAAATGGATGGATGGATGTATGGTTGGAATTTTCCAAATGAGAAGATTCATTATTGAAATGCAGACTGTAGACCAGCAGTGTGGCATCTACGAGCATTTAATTTTCTGATGTTCAAATTTCAATGTGAAATGATTTGAGTTCAATATTCCGTTTTTTTTTGTTTTTTTTTAATTGTTGTGCACTGTCTGTCTCACCTGTTGCTGCCCCTTTTGTCTCCTGTTTACACTCACTGGCCAATTTGGTAGATACACCTTGCTAGTAACGAGTTGGACCCCTTTTGCCTTCAGAACCAATTAACCCTAACCTTTAATTCTTCATGGCACAGATTTAACCCAGTGCTCTCCTCTGAGATTTTGGTTCATACTGACATCATAGCATCACACAGTTGCTGCAGGTTTGTCAGATGTACATCCATGATGCAAATTTACTATTCCACCACATCCCAAAGGTGCTGCATGGGATAGAGATCTGGTGACTGTGGAGGCCATTTGAGTACAGTGAGAACATTGTCATGTTCAGGAAATCAGTTTGAGATGATGTGAGTTTTGTGACGTGGCACATTATCTCGGAAGCAGCTGTCAGAAGATGGGTACACTGTGATCATAAAGAGATGGAAATGGTGAGCAACAATACTCAGGTAGGCTGAGGCATTTAAATGATGCTCAGTTGGTACTAAGGGGCCCAAAGTGTGCCAAGAAAATATCCCCCACACCATTACACCACCAGCAGCAGCCTGAACCAATGATATAAAGGATGGATCCATGCTTTCATGTTGTTTATACCAAATTCTGACCCTACCATCCGAATATCGCAGCAGAAATCGAGACTCATCAGACCAGGCAACCGTTTCAGATCTTCTATTGTCCAATTTTTGTCAGACTGTGTGAATTGTAATCTTAGCTTCCTGTTCTCAGCTGACAGGAGGCAGCACCTGGCTTGGTCTTGTGCTGTCATAGCCCATCTGCTTCAAGGTTTGACGTGTTGTGTGTTCAGAGCTGGTCTTCTGCATACCTCGGTTATAATGAGTGGTTATTTGAATCACTGCTGCCTTGCAGCAGGCTGGCCATTCTCCTCTGACCTCTAGCTTCAACAAGGCATTTCCACCCAGAGAGCTGCTGCTCACTGGATATTTTCTCTTTTGCATTTTTGCATTAACGAGCAGTTGAACAGGTGTACTTAATAAAGTGGCCAGTGAGTCTAAGGAAGTTTTGACATCTGCAGTACATATTTCTTTATGTTTCTGCTATAATGTTCTTATTTTAGTATACATATATACAGCAAACTCGGTGAGTGTGCGAAAGGAGCAGAAAGTGCAACCCAAGTCTCTGGCCAGATGTGTATAAAAGTCTTTCTAGAAGCAAATCTTGACACTCTGCTGCCTTCTTCATAACCCTTCTGAGCAGTTATTTTGGAGTTACCAGCTCCTAAATGTGGAGAAAGTCACCAGTAGATTTTTTTTTTTTTTTAAATAGGCATGTTTACAATCACTATTCAAATCTGATTTAAAAACTGCTTCAGAAGTTTAGGGACTAAAAGAAAATAAGGTTTCAAAAGCTTTGTTTCCTCTAAGTTTTACTTCTACTAGTCGTGCACAAAGTTTAATAACATTACAGCTTCAATTACTGCTCAGCCCAGCATGCTCACATGGTCAACATCTCTGGGTCATCCCACACCAAAGCATTTGAACAAATGCCATGCTAATTCATGTTATGGATACTGTATGTCTCCAGGTTTGGCTGCTGACTGACACTTTGGTAGCAGGCACAGGATAATCATCATGTTTGGCAAATTCTCCCTTCAGGGTTCTTAGATGTCTTGTCCATGCCTCATAATGTCTGTTAGGACTGTAACATAGTTTGTGTCCTAACTGCTTTACCAGCAGCATGCCCTTTTTTTCATGGGGTTAGCAAGTATAAGAAAAATATAGGAAGATGACAGTTTTACTTTAGTAACAGAGCAAGTACAGGCCACATAGTTTCTTGCGTTCTTTAATAAACTCTTTGCTTACTGTCAATAGGACTGACAAATGGTAGAGTTACTGTCAACAGAGGGGCTTGTGCTTACAGTAACTCCAAATCAAATGTGCTTATTTCTGCAACCATGACAGCTGTGTAAGCAAATTTGAGATTTAAATCTGTAATTTAAAGATAAACAATTGTAAAATTAAAGACTTGCCAAGGGTGGAAACAGAACCTAAAACAATGACCTTGCCTAGTGGCATATTTTACTCTCAGAAAATTAAAACATTATTGGCAAAATGTCAGCTGGAACTGTTTTTTCTCAGTCAATTTTTAACACACTCAGCCAACAAAGCTAATTATTTTTGATCACATGAGATGACACCATAGCTGTATCACATCTGTACCACATGCATCGATTTTACACTGAGCCCTTTTTAAGTGGAAAAAAACATTCAAATACTGTTTTAATTTGTCAACTGTAATCCTCCATGCAGACTGAAAATCCTTTAAAATGGACCAGAAAGGCATTCATGTTTGCTTTGGCAGAGCTCCAAGGTAATTCATTTTCCTGTTAGTTCAATAGATTGTTTTGACTTTCATTTTGCTGTCTAAATTTTCAAGATGATAAATGTGCAGCTTTAGGATTAGCTTATGGTAATGTGGCATTTTTATTCATTAAGCTCAGGCAACACACACAGCTATACCCTCTATATTTATTAGATGTTCTGTTAAAGCCCAGTTTCTATACTGTCACTTCAGATACTACTCATTAAGTTGTTCTGTTTTTTCAGTAATTTAAAGGTGCTATATGACACATTAAGTTACCTAAAACAATAAACAGAATGACATTAAGTCATAATTGTTAACTCTTCACAAATCTTCACAAGTTTATGTATTTTACTGTAGAGATATCTGCTGAAGTAAGCATGCTGACCTGCTAGCCCCGGGCTGTACTTTTGTCACACAACTTTGTTCCTCATTAGGCAATGACAAGTTAAGGTACTGTCTAGTCAGCCCTCAATCCAAAATGGAGGATGAAGAGAGAGTGTATTCTGTTTGACAATTCCCATGCTCACTGGAGCAAACAGTGCTAGTATCTACCAATGACAGATATTACTAAATGGCAGAAAAGATTCAAAAATAGTCCTGCATGATATCATACTTTAATGATTGTAGTGTATGTTTGTATGTTCCTTATCTCCTCCCAGACAAGTGGACCAATCTTGATGAAACTTTGCATAAACATTGCCTATAGGGCAGCATCTATATTGCGTATACAAAACCCCCAATCATATATATTTGTACATTTGACAATTCAACTGAGCACCGAATGGTGACCTTCCACCGTGCGCGCGTTGTGGCGTTTAGAGTGCGCACGCTACATTCATTTACTTTGTGCACATTCTACGTTTGTTACCACATATTTTGACAGTCAGCACAAGTTTTTAATCTTCCCGGTGCAGCTGAGCGGCCTCTGATTATCGATCGAGTTATTGAAATATGCCACTATAAAAACGCTTAAAGCCTAGAATAGCGCAGCAAAGCAGACGACAACAATGTGGAGATAAGAAGATGAAGTTTGGGTGAGCATCAACATGTCATGAGACACTTTATGAAGCAACCCTTTGGGTATTACACATATACTTACTAAAATGAAAATCCATGACACATTTTATATAATCACAATTAAGAAAAAGTAATTATGATTTTCTTCAGTTATTGTTTATTGACCTAACACCAAAGCAAAGACCTGAGCGTAGCGTGGGGATTTGCTAGTTCTGCTAAAGAAGCTGCACAATCTTGCTTGCGGTGGACATTAGGCTTCAAACCGTTGGCTTTGCCTCATGGGATATTTATGTGAATATTTATGTATATTTATGTATTATTTTTCTCTAAAATATACATTTTTCTTTTAACCTCTGTGTGTGTGTGTGTGTGTGTGTGTGTGTGTGTGTGTGTGTGTGGGTGTGTGTGTGTGCCTAGTAGGATGCAATGTCCTACTACTAAACAGAAGGTGGCAGTGCACCTAGAAGCTGTTTGCTGACCGCTATAAAACAAGAAAAATCCAAGCTCAGTACTAACTACCATGCATTAGACCACTAAAAGAGACGAGGTGAGATGTTTGGCATTGTGTGAACAAGAGAAACATGCAAAGCAAAATAATAAACAAAAACAAGGTCCAGGACGATCTTCAATCGATCTGCATTTCATTTAGACAGAAGTCTTTGAGTTAGGGTTCCCAGTTGTGCCCTAACTCAAAAACCTGTGTGTGCGCTTGGATAGTTGCAAGAATTTGGTGCTAGTTTCTAGTCACTTCTAATCACTGGTGAAGTAGTGAGTGACTGCCCATTAATGTTTCCTCAAAGTTGTTTGTTAGCTTTACACATGATTGTTGTTTACTCTGCTACTACACTGAGTGATCATTTCAGCTAGTATCAACACACACTCACACTTAAGTATACTCGCTGGTCACTTTATTAGGTACATCTTGCTACTACTTGGTTGGAGCACTTTTGCCTGCAGAACTGCTTTAATTCTTTGTGGCATAGATGCATAGATTGAACAAGGTGCTGGAAACATTCCTCAGATATTTTCCATTCCACTACATCCAAAAGGTTGTAGACCTTTGACCTCTGCAAAAAGTGTGTCTTTGTCCAACAAATTATGGACCTAATTGTGTGTGTGTGTGTGTGTGTGTGTGTGTGATATAGCAAATCGTGCTTAAGCTGTTTATGGCAGACTAGAGCACTCCGTCTCTCACCTTGCCAGGTGTTTTAGTCAGTTCATAGCAGCTTTTTGGCTTTGAGTTCTGGCAAAAATACAGTGTTCAGACTACTTGATGAATGTGACCAATTATGGTGAATGTGTGTGTTAAACCTAAGGGAGGCTGCAATTCTGATGTTGCAAAATGCAACATACTAAAAGAAAAAGTTCATCATTGTCTTCCGTAGTGATAAATACTGAGATTTTTTTGTTTCAACTCACATGCAAAGGATTATTAAGCTATGGAATATGTTTGTTGAGAGGCGTTGACCTTGTTACAACCTACACAAAAACTTTGAATTAATCACAGCTGAAAGCAGGTGGATGCAGGAGTGGAGGTGAGGCTCAGCAGGTACAGGGGCTTGTAGGCTAACTACAGGGTGAGCGGTTCAGTCTTCCTTTACTTCCTTTTGTCCACATCTTGAAATGTCAGAAACGGAACATCAGATTACTCCGGCCATTAGTCCAGCCAATATGTGTGAATGGGAAACTCTAATAGTAAAGGGCTTTGGAGACACTGAAAGCAACACATGGAGCGCAAGAGTAAACAGACCACTGAAAGCTGAAGTACACCACCATTATTAAAAAGGAGTGTTGGATTTATGTTGCAGAGAGACGTGTATGCTATGCAGGTGAAATGCATTGCAAGCATTGTTTCATTTATTTATGCAAATATCCTTGGGTGCTCGTGCTTAATGCTGGCAGACTCTGGCAGAGACTTCAGGTTCACTTGAGGTTCGTGTAGGAGGTAACAAATGTCAAGGTGGAGCAATGGAGGAGCATTTAAAGTATGTGTTTCCCTCCCTAGTGTAATTGGGGTGGACAGAGACAACCTTGTATCAAATCTAAAAGAACTATGGAGGGCATAGTTTTGTTTTTGTTGTATTGCTTTTGCTTTTGTTCTGTTTTTTACCTGTTTTTAAACCATGCAGTTTTGTTCTGTTTTTTACCTGTTTTTAAACCATGCAGTTTTGTTTTGTTTTGTTTTGTTTTTGTTTGTTGTTTGTTTTTTAATTGCAGTGATGTTTTTTGTGTGAGTTTGAACATTGTATTTGCTATCCTTTTCTAAAGAAAACTTTTTGTTTTGGATGTGAATTGCCTTGCGTTGAATGTGAGGAGCAGATTGTTTTTCTTTTTGTTTCTTTTTTCTTGTTTGTTTATAATAAATTCAGATATTCTTGGGGGGGGCGGTCTATGTTTGTCCAAAAGCCTGTATGGCAATGAAAATATTCTCTTTATGGAATCTACTTGTATCTTTTGCTCACTTGATTGTTATCGTTCCTGTCATAGATGGGTATTAATACTAAAAAAACAGGGGTTATTTTGCTATTCATTTATGGTTCTAACACACAACAACCACCCCAACACCACCATAAAGAAGAAAAAAAAATAGCTTGTTTTTGTGTTTTCACATTCATTTCATAAAGGGCCACACACTAAATGTGATTTTGAAATTTAATCTGTTTGCATGACTGTTTGCTGTTTGCTCATTTATCTATTAACAGTTCCTTTTGCCATGTATAATCGGATACTGACAACTGTCTCTTTGAAACCAAAACCAGGAGGATTTTCAGGCAAGTTCTGAACTGTTTCCATTCATGTCCCAGTACATGCATATGAGCTATGTGTGCAGCAAATACAGACCCTTTATTTATGACCAAAATGCAGACAAATGGCAGTCATAACTGCAAAATTCTAATTCATACTTCTTTCCTTGATCCTTACTGAGATACACTGTATGGACAAAAGTACTGGGCCATCTACACATTACACCTACAGGAGCTGCTCGTCCATGGAAACCCATGCCATGAAGCTCCCAGCACACAGCTTTTGTTTTGATGTTAATGCCACGATGTTAATGCCAGGAGGTTTTGGACTGCGCGCAACCCTACAATGCGCCTCAGCACTCAGCGACCCCACGCTGTAACTTTAAGTGGTCTGACACTTTCTGGCTGAGGTGAAGTTCCTAAATGCTTCCACTTTGCAATAATACCACTTACAGTTCATGGTGAAATATCTAGGAGGGAACAAACTTCACAAACGGACTTGTTGCAACAGTGGCATCCTATTCTATTACCATGCTCAGATTCACTGAGTTCTTTAGAATGAGCCATTCTTTCACAAATGTTTGTAAAGGCAGACTGCATGGCTAGGTGCTTGATTTTTAAACACCTGTGGCACTGGGACTGAAAACACATGAATTCAAATAGTAAGACGTGTGGCCCAATACTTTTGTTCATATAGTATAGTTTTCTCATACTCGCATAGAAAATGTAGAACAGACTAATAGGATTTGCCTGAGAATCTTTTGTTGTTTTATGACACAAAATGCTATCTAACACCTACCTGAGCTGCTTGCCCAGTACATTGCTTTATGATATACTACCACATTGTTGCTATAAAAATGTGTTATACCTAATTGTAACACTTCACAGCACTAACATGTTCATACAAAGGACTTATCGATATGACTTTGCTACATTTGTGAAAGGTTCAGCTTCTCTGTCAGCTGCATTTACCTACTGAGAGCACAAGGAACAATTGTCTTTCTGGAAATAAGCCTATCCCAAATCATAATTTCCCCTATGTTGACATTTCAGTGCCTTTCATTTTGTCTGTTTTGTGTTAACATCTTTCATCAAAATCCATTGTTAATCAGGCCTGACTCAAGCACCATTCAGTGAGTCTGATCCTGATTAAAACCCCAATTACAGATATTGTTTTATACACCTTAGCAGATTTTTTTCCCCCCCCGTTGACATTTAACAAACTGCACAGACATCGTGTCACTGCTGGCAGTAATATTGAAATTGCTGCTCAGACTTGTATCTCAGACTTTTCATGCTGTAAGTCGATTCCTATAACGTTAATTTTTTCCTTACTTCATTTTAGTTCGCCGTTGGCCAAACTGACAAGCTTCCAAATGTCACAGTAAGTTTTGGTAGGGCCGGAAGGGGGTCCGTGTCCACTTGTTTAACACAATGGTTTCACAAGCTTAGATTTCCAGACTAAAAATAGAGTAAAAAAATAAAATGAATTAAGTGAAACTCGACCTGATCAAGCTGTAGGGAACAAGAGCCAGGCCTGACCTGATGGTTTTAGGCTAAGATTCAAAATTTAAATATCTATCCTCAAATCCTCTTACACTGTTATGTCATCAGTCTGTAGGGTTCAATGAATTCTTGTCATGTTCATGAATTGTTGTTCTTCTCCATGAATCGCTTTTCCCTCAACCTACCAACCTTCGGCATTTACCTATGTGCCTTTTTCCTGAGAGAAATGCTTGAACATGTTTTACATTGTTTAGCACGTAGTGCATGTGTACCCGAGGAATAGAAGACTGCATATTAAAATCTCAAATCACCAAAAAATCAGACAAACAATTATACTGTTAATTGTCTTCTAGGATATATTAGGTGCTTTCATCGTGGTAACATGTTTCTACGCTTACCTCACTCATGCCTCTTCCTTATGGATATAAAAAGTGTACATACCCCTGTTAAAGATTTTTTTAACTTCACAAAATCCTGGCATTTTAACAGGGGTATGTACACTTTTTATATCCACTATATGAGGGAGGAAAGATAAGTTTCCTTGTTCTAAGATCATTCAGGAGATTCCTCTCTCCTTGCTCCTCTTCTCTTTGAGGTACTAGTTTAAGGAACTAGAAGATCCTCCACGACTGGAGAGTGGAAACAATTAGTCACAGGAGGAGGGAGGATGTGAGTAAGCATAATGGTGTTTTAAGACCAAGAGCAAAACTTTGTTTTTGCATGCTGTACAATGACACAAATTGCCAAAAACTTGTGTTGTGTGATGCAGATAGAGGTGAATAAGTGTTCATGAGTTCAAAGTGTTTCAAATTTGCCAAAAAAAAAAAAAATCACTTGACTCTCTTTCAGCAAATCTTACGAGCTGAGATTCTTCCTACAGCTTTGAATTCTCCTAACACCGGCAACAATCAGAAATGGAAGACAAGCTTAGTATTGCCGTTAGTGAGCAGTTGTAACCGTATGATTCGGCTTCACTTTTATACAGAAAAAAGGAGAGATCATGGACAAAAGTAAGCAACTGGTAAGTTCTTAAAATGTGTACTGTTGTTTAATTCCATCTGTGCATTTTGGAAGAAAGCAGTCATCATGCTGATTCTATGGTTCCAGCGACTCCATTTGCACAGTCTAAACACACCATAAGTTAGCATAATGAAAGCTCCCTTTGGCTCCATTGGCTGCAAATCTTAAAGGCCTGTACAAATGTTCATAGCCATTAATTAATCCTAAAACCTCCAGAGTCTATCAATTGAATTTTAAAGAATATTTTGACATTTATTGCTTACTAAGTAAACTTTGGACTTCCAACAAGATGATGGTAAACAACTTATTTTCACATATACTGTTTATGTACCAGAGGAATAAAAGACTTTTCCCTGAATATTAAAATCTCAAATCTCCCACAAATCAGAGTCTTACAAGTCATAAAGTTCCTCCTAGTCCAACTAGGTATCAGTTATCCATTTGGTGTCTGTTGAAACCTTGGCATAAAGATTTCTTTTCCCCTACTCTTTGCCATTTGTGTTGCTGGTATTTCATTGTTGAATGTCCAAAAGAAGTAGTTACTCTAAACAGACTCAAATGAGCACTTCTGAGCTCATTTGGTCAAAAGGTGTCTTAAAAGGTAAATTTTTTTTTTCTTAGATGTTTAGGTCACATATAACTGACTGTATTTAAATATGAGATAACTTCACACTGACCTGTTGTTATTAAAATAGAAGTCTGGGAAACTTTCAGTTCTTAACCAAATGTAGGCCATTATTACCCTTGATGTCTAGACATCCTTTGACTTGCAAATCAACCAAGGGCACTAGATTAATTTCAGACATCAGGGGGGGCCAAATTAGTGTGTGTGTGTGTGTGTGTGTGTGTGTGTGTGTGTGTGTAATTTGATGAGTGAGGCTGTGGATTGCATTGCTTTAGGAAGTGTTTGTGCTAGAGTGGTTGTGGAGAACAAAATATTTGCTTCTTATAATCAGCACTTACTGGTCGCTTTGAGCACCAAGCGTTTGTTCCAGCTGGTCTGACTTTTCTTCCTGTTTCTTTCTTTTAGCTACAAGATAAAAAGGCACCTCCATGATGGCAGTGTTTATCAGGGTCACAGATCCATTAGTTGTAGTTCCACAGCTGGGATTACCCTCATCTGTGGAGCTGAAGATTTTCCAAGTCTGACATCAACAGGTTGCTCTCTTTGCAGCAAAAGTAGGCTGTCTTTCATAATGTCATGTTATCTTTCTGCCTCTGCCTTCATTGTCTGAATTTTGTCATCTATTTGATCTAGCTGCTCGTCTGTGATTTCTGGTTTCCAATAAAAATGGTTCACAATCAAACTGAAAAGACTTGAGACTGTCTTCATGATGGTTCCCAGCGTAATCCAGCATTAAATCCACATTGTCAGCTGAGTTTCTGGAAAATCAACTCATCACATGTAAACAAACCAGCATGTTTAGATGAATATGTTGGTTTGCCAGTAGCTGATTTGGTGAGCCAGCAGGTATGATACGTCAAGTGAGACATAGTTCCCTGACTTAAAAATAATGTGGGAAAGCTCTGATAAGCTACAGGAAAATTTTCAAAATAGCTGCTATAAAAAAATTTAATTGTGAGTTTCTTTATCAGCCTTTTCTCATTCCCACAGCATCAAATTGCCATTTCATCAAAGCTACTGGCATCTCAGAGATACACACATTGGGCCTCATTCACAAACAGTGCATATGCACAAATCATACATGAGTTTCACAAACAAATCTGTAAAGTACACAAAATACTAACTGAAAAGGTGTAAGCTTTAATCTCTTTTTAAACTTATTTTAATAGGCATTATCTTATCATTCATTAAAAATTACTTACGTTCTTTCTGAATGTCATCAATTATAGTTTCATTTCTTGGCACTGTCCCACGGATGTTTTAGAATATGGATGTTTTTCCAAAACTGATCTAAGTTTCTCATCTTGGGCTGACACGTTTCTCCTTGTTCTCCACCTGTTTTCTTCTTTATCTTATGGTTTATTAGTCTTTTTTCCCATCAATGTTGATGTAAAAACCTTCCCTTTTTTTTTCTTTTTTTTTTTAACTTGAACAACAGTGAGTGTCTCAGGTTAAATGATATTCAGCTCCTCCATTATTTCAGCCCAAGCTTTGATCGTCACCCCCGTGGAAACCACTTTGGAACACTATTGATTCTCTATTCTGACACTATTGATTCAGTTTATTCAGCTGGACATTCTCCTGCTTTTTTGTTTTAGTGGTTCAGGCTTCTCTCTTATAGCATCATCACAGCTTTCTCCACTTCAACATGAGGTAAATGTTTCCTTATTCTGAGAGAAATTGGGGCATGGCAGTATGCAGATTGCAGACTGTTGATTTAGAATGATTTTGATTCACCAACATACACACAGTGGTGAGAACAAAATTAGCTGATGCACATAAGCCATAAACCTGGCAATAATTTCATGTGCACACTTATTTTTTGCACAGGGTAAGAACATTTCTGCAGACATATTAGTGAATGAGGCCCAAGGCTTCCAAATGGGACATGAACTAGTCTTCTCACTGGCAAACCTGCAATGACCATGGCATCTGACGGAACAGTCATGATGGAAATCCTGGGAAGAGAAAGAGTTGAACTTTTTCCATGTGTAAACATTCTTCCATGCTTATTCCACAGGATGACTACAATAAAGAGCATTATACTACCAAAATAAATAAAAAATCAGAAACCTAAAATTCATCTGCAAGACCCACTTTATTTTAGTAGCTTTTAGCAGCAGTTAAACATCCTGTTATTCTGATGAAATCACCAGAGCCACAGTGAGGAAATACATCTTTGTAATGGCATCAGCTTTGACCATTTATCAAAACAGGGTTTCAATCTTTGCGCAGGTCACAGGAGCACCATTTTCCAGACCTTTTTCTATGCCAACAACCTCAGATGCATCATCATCTGAGAAGGCATTACACTACACATTACACAGGATGTTATTATAAAAGCATTATGCAGGTTAAAGGGAAAGCTATTTTCAGACTGAAGCGATCACCCATCAACATACACTGCGTAAGCATCAGAGAAAGTAAAGGGAGAACACACAGATACATGTATTGTGGTCGGCATCCAGCCTGCAGACACCCCCTGACACACTCACCAGTATTTCCTCTGTTGTGTCCTGTAGGTGTGATGTTTTACCTCACCATGTGTGGTCCTTTAATGAGCCCAAATTTGAGCCTCCTCTCGTATGCATCGTCTGCTAAGTCAAATCTGATTTATGCTCACAGCTGTGGTTATAATTTTTCACAGTTGTAGCCTACAACAGCTGAATGAATGTAAGATATACACACACACACACACAAGCACACTTTCTCACTCTGCAAGCTAGAGGCATGACCCAGTTTATCAAAGCTTCAACTTGTTGAGTGTTGTTAAGACTATAGGAAACCTGCTTCGGATCAGTATCACAACTTAGTTGGAATCTCTGCAGCTTCCATGTTTTTTCCATTTGAAAAACAAATTTGAACAGGCAGTTATATGCTTATATGAGTTGGATGGATGATGGAAGGTGGAAGAAACAACAAAAGGACTAAAATAACTGAATATGCAATGCGATTGCTAATGGTCCTGTTTTAAATGGTAAAGTCCACTTAATAGGGCCGGAGAACTGTGGGGGCTTAGATCACAGTTTTCTTAGATTGTGAATTTGTGTCACTTTGTGTTACTTTGTTTTCACTCTTTGATTTGCTTCTCTTTCTGCTTGGTTAGTTTTAGACACCAAAGCCACTTGGTTATGTTTGAGTACCAGTAATTACTTGGTTAGGTTTAAATTGATTGTGGTTTGGGTTAGAATGTGATTGAATGTTACACCAGTAAGTTCTGATGGGTCCATTTGTGAGTGAA
>VUQI01016324.1:3414-17853 GCA_015106735.1 Paratilapia polleni
AGAAAGCGAGAAGGAGGGGACATGGAGGCTGGAAGCAGGGAGGGGGACACATACACACACACTGTCACAGAGAGGTACATGAACACACACACACACTGTCACACAGAGGTACATGAACACACACACACACTGACACACACAGGTACATAAACACACACACACACACACACACACACACACACACACAAATACAAACACACAATTCAGACAGACATGTATTCTCGACAGCCTTAAATGTATACACAAGACACTAACATGCACTCCACTGTCATACAAAGAAACATACACATACTTAGAGCTCTCTATCTCTCTGTTGGACACACACACACACACACACACACACACACACACACACACGTGTGCAGTGAAAGTCATGGCTTACATTTTCCATTGTGCGACAGGTGACCCTAAATATTTACACTGCCTGGCAGAGTCTCTGCCCGAGGTTTTGGGCCACGGTGAGCTATGAGCTCCCATTACACAGAGAAAGGGCTCCACTAGTAGCTGTGAATATGTCATTTGTTTACACGGTGAGTTAACCACAGTTTTTCGTGTCTGCTTCATTGACAATCACAGACATCTACCCTCTCAACTTTTCAATTCATATACAGTGTTTCTTTGTATAAACACTTTTGGTACATGTTAATCTCTGTTGAATCAGTGAGTAATGTTGGATTCAGTCTTTCTTGTTCAGACAGGGATACACACCGCCAGCCAAGCTGGGATAGTGAGCCAAACTGTGTGTCAGCATCACAACATAAAGCTCTGCTAGCTGAACAGGATTATATTCCTACTGGTATTATATAGGATTTCATTTGCAACTGATGTCACTAATGTTAAATAAATTTATGAGCAGTCTTTGAAAGCCTGCTGTAGAGTTGTGCACACATCCACATTTCCTTGGTTTGGTTTTATTCTGACATTTTAGGCTTCAGTCACACTAATCTAGAGACCGGTTGGGAAAAACCCAACTCGTTGGTGAGTGCTTGCTGGAGGTTGCTGCATGCAATCGGTGGGTGCTGCACCAAAAACCTCCTTGTGATTATGGTTGCTAGCAGTGGTCCCCCCGTAGTTTGCATGAACGATGCCACCTTGTCTGCGAAGAAGACCATTTGCTATCAAAGTAAAAGTTGCACTTTATCGCTGAAATCAACACGTTTCAAAAGGTGCAACTTTTACTCTGAAGCGAAGTGTCTCCATTTCCAGTTTGCGTTGCACTCTTCACAGCTTCAGTACCGCTTAGCGAATAGTTGGGCAGTGTTTGCAGACAAGTCGGTGGATTCCATGCAAGCTATGGCCAGCAATCTGCTAGCGACCAAAGCAATTGCAAGGAGGTTTTCGGTGCAGCACTGTATACTTCTTTGTGACCAGTTTCACCCAACGGCAGCAAGCAACCTCCTGTAACCACTCACCAGGAATACAGATTTTTTGCTAGCGACCGGTGGTTACCAGGGGGGTCACTGACTGGTCTCTGGGCCTGTGTGACTGGGGCTTTAGCAATCAATTTCACAGCGACTGCCAGCAACCACTCACAACCGGTTGAGGAATACACATTTTTCAACCAGTTGCTAACCAGTCTCTAGGACTGTCTGACTTGTGTGACAGCATCAGAAGCCCTAACCCTATCCCAAGTAAAGGGGGATAGAACTGTGTTTCAGCAACAGTGCAGGTGTTTAAACACCTGCATCGCCCATGGTTGCAACACCCATGCACTTCCACATATTCACTAAGCTAAGTATCAAACAAAACTACAAAGGTAAAAACAACATTTTTTAAAAATTTTTATAAAGCTGAAGTGTGACAATTGATAAATACAACAAAAACTCATAAATAATGTATTTTCGTAGTGGTCTACAGTGGTGATAACCTGTGACGTCTCTGAGTTTCTTTTTCAGATTTTGATTTTCATAATCTGACAAGGGCAGACATGTCTGTTGGTTGCTGCAATTCTGATGCAGAAGCCGACTTCTGGAGCTGTTCAACATTTCAGCTTTAATACCCTGTGTTGCCCTGCTATGCACCGGACACACTACTTCCTGCATTGGCATTGGACATGGAACTGGATGCAAATCATCTTGTGTTATTGCCCAGTGTGAATGTAATTTCTTGGAAGACTGCTCTGGCACTGAACTAAGCATACAGATTAATGGACGAAAAACAAAAATTAAAGGATACTGAGACACAGTCAGTGTGCTTATCTGATATTTTTGTTATTTTTTTATGTCTAGGACAATCTCTAAAAACAAAAAAAGAGAGACTATATTTTCAGATTCCAGATTTCAGCCAGTTCCATCAACGTGGATAATTTTTAATCAAATTAGCAGGCTTCAACCCGCTTTAATTACACTGAATGTGGTGCTGCTTTAACATTTATATTCTGCTGACCTTTTCGATAATTGTATTTTGGCGGAAAGTAACAAGCCAGATGTCTAATACCAGCAGTCTGCCACAGGATATGGTGTATGACAGACGCTAAGAGGACAGGAGCTTTGCCAGCACACTTTTCACCTTGTCAGGATGTTGCTGCCAGGCCTCAACAATGTCTCAGTCATGCTAAGAGTCCGTGTGCATATTCAAGCCCACAGTCTGCATTATTCCTTTAGTTATTTTATAGTGTTTCGAAGTGAGTTCTGCATGACGCAAGAGTCCTTCTCTGAAGCTGAGGAATGCTGAACCCAGTAACAAAATGACTCCTCTGTGCCTCCTTTTCTCTGATATAATTTGCTTGAGTTTTATTAGTGTTGGCTTGTGTGGGCTTCTGTGCTTGTGGAGAGCTATTAACTTTAACAGGGCTCAGTCAGGCTACCGAATCTAGCAAAAAGTGAGACAGACAGACTAGAAGAAATGTCATTAGACAGCAAAGCAGGTAGACAGGCAGTTAGAGCAAATCGTACTGTACAGCATAAATCACCTCACAGGACATCTAAAATATACAAGGTGGCTGCTTCCACTGTTCATAGTCTCTGACTATGTAAATGATGGCAATGATCACAGCTGTGGGTGAGGGCTGCAAATGCATACATGGATTAAATTAAACCCTCACTTGTCTATTAGCAGTTTTCTTTGCCTAGGAGAAATAATTATCAAAATCTGAATGAATTACAGCAGGAATGAACACTCTATGTGCCCTGCGAGGCTTCCACTTTGACTCAAAATGTATTTAAATGGACTGATTTATATTTGCTAAATCTATTTCATTGTATCCACATGAGAGCAAATAACAGTTAATTACATTCTGGGTTGCATTCAAAAATATAACAGAGAAAATAATATCCTGAAAATTCTCAGATTATTTGATTGAGAAAATGTGTTTCTGCTTTTACTTTTAAAGTCCATTTGCCATTGTTTTGTGAGCATTCTTCAACAGCGACCAACACATGAAAGGTGAGATACACCAAAATGTCACATGAAGGTGAATTCTCCAAGAATCAGAGACTTTACTGGTTTCATGATGATTTCGATCATGTGCCGTTGAGTTCATCCTTCACTGCCACGTTGTATTGAGATTCCCTCTCACGCTGTCTTTGAGAAGTGCTGGGTTTGCCGACCTGTTGGTTCTCAACCAGCTGCTGAGTGAATGAGGCTTGACTCACCCTGTGTTTGGCCTATTGTTCCCTCCCTGGACCTTGGATTGAAGAGCTTTTTGTTGGCAGCTCCTGGTGCTGCTGCCCAGTCAAAGACATCTCTCCTGGGCTGTTGTTGACCATCTGTTTTCCCCTGCCATTCAAGCAAGCCATTACCTGCTGGATCTTTGTGGCATGAGGAGCAGCACAGCACTGTGCGAGAGCACGATGTACGCATTTACCCTATGAGAACTAAATTCTTGAAAGAATTGTCTGTAATATACAGTATTTTCTACTGGTTTTCTTTTGAAAACACAGGGCATCATGTAGGTTGAGCCACCATGTGAGAATCTTAATGGACTGGGAAAAAAAAAATTAAATGTCATATTTGATCTAGGCAACAAGTCTCCTAATGGATGTACAGTTTTTTATATAAAATTACTTCAGAACAATATCAAATTACTTCCGTACAATAACATCTATTTGATGCAGCATGACATTTCTTTATTTACAAATAAGCTTAACTTCGACTGATTTTGAAGGGGTTTTTTTTCTTTTGCTCTTATGGACCTTCTGTTCAATAACCCTCATGTAGAGGGTGTACTATAGGGTTTTCTTGTTAGAAGAAATTAATTTTAGGATGACCAACAATCAGGCTCAAAAAAGTGATGTGACATCCTGTGTTTTCACACAACTGAGAAGTAAAAGAAAAAAAAAACATGTGGCCTATGATACTGTTTTTGTAAACCTTAATACATAAACTGTACAGAAAATAAGTATATAAAAAAAATCTTTTATTTAAATTATGTTGAGCCTCTGAAGATGGGGAACTGTATATGAAAATATCTGTAATTCCTGAACAGTTAATGCAAAATCTCTGTAAAACCCCTTGAACTAAAGGTTAAAGCTGCACTTCAATCATATCTTAATTGTTTGATTTAAAATCCACTGTGGTGGTGTACAGAGGTAAAACTTGTAGTTCCAATGACCAATCACATTTATGGCTCAGTCACATTAGAGTAAGAATAGGACGGCAACCTCCTTGCAACTAGTTGCACGGTGATTGCACTGAATTTTTTTTGTTGTCGGAGACCGACTGCAAGTAGTTGTAGCAACCACATTCGATCACAAGGTGATTGCACAGTTGGCCTGGTGGGAGGCAACCTATCTCCAAACAATCACGGTCCGACTCGTGACTGCAATCACTCTCAGACAGATTGGCAAAGGTCTGCAAATGATTGTCATCTAATTTATAAATGCAGACATATTGCCAACACATCGGAGTCAGTCTGCGCAGCCAATGTGCTTTTCCTGCTTTGGCTTGTCAAACGCACAACTCATCTGTGATGTGTCTCTTTGCAACAGGGGGCTCAACTCAGCTGGTTGCCAACTGGTTGTGGTTATATTCCTATATAAAAGTAAGGTTGCCTAGCTCCTATGTCATGTTCCAATTGAATCACCATCCTGCAGCAACTTTATCACTATTTGTGGAGGAATTTCAGAATTTCTGCTTCAAATGTATGAGGTTCTGGCTGGACTCTGAATGTAAGTAGCCTAGTGAATGTGAATTTCTTTTAATGTAAATTTCTGTGTATGTAGATGGCAACAGATTTCCAGTTTTTTACTATTTATCAATCGACATATTGTCGCAAAAGGATTGCATGTAACTGCCAATTTGACCCCATTCAATAGCAAACTGATAGCACGGTGATAGCAGACAGACTCCATCTTATTGCCTTTTATCGCTATCTTGATACTCCAAAGTGGCACCAAAGATGGCAATTCACTGCACGTGGTCACAGACCTCTTCTCTGTCTTAAGAGCAACCATTTCAAAGGTAACAAGCTCACAACTTCATTGCACACGGTCAAAGTCATTTTGGTCTTGCCATGGTCTCCATCGACTGTTTTCCTTAGTGTGACTCTAGCATCAAGCAGGCTTTGGTGCCATTCAGGTAAACAGTTCATGTGGAGAGAAAAAGAGGGATTACATTTGCATTCAGCCATCGGCTATCAGCTTGTGATTAGCTTTTTAAAATGAATTTGAATTCATAGATAAATGACTGACAAATGGAAATGGATGTCCAGAATGAAATAGGATGTTCATTATCTACTATTGTAATATCTTGACTACACCCGAAGCCCTGAAAAATTGGCCCTTGCCCCCAGAGGCTAACTCAGCAGACTATAGTTGACTGTGTTTCAGATTGGTTGAATAGTAGCTGAATTAAATGCACAAAGTTCCCAATCAATATAACCGTATATAGCTACATCTGATAATTCCAATCCTGAAACCTGATATGCAGCAAGCTGACTCCTATAGCTCAAACCATACACTTTTACTGATCAAGAGGAGAATTTGGTTTCACATCAGACATACTATGCTCTAATTCTAAGTAAATACAGGGCTTAGACCCCCTTCTAAGCCAGGTGCCCACATGGCCTTGGAGTAGTGTGTGGTGAAAAAGAGCTTGGGTTGGGGTTGATTGTGCTAGCCTGGCACAATAGTTAATCCACGGGCTAAACACTCAA
Source organism: Paratilapia polleni (assembly GCA_015106735.1). Classification (NCBI taxonomy): domain Eukaryota; kingdom Metazoa; phylum Chordata; class Actinopteri; order Cichliformes; family Cichlidae; genus Paratilapia; species Paratilapia polleni. The sequence goes on from VUQI01016324.1 coordinate 9,509, forward strand.
AGCCCTGATCTGTGAGCTCTGATCCTGTCAATGTGAGCAGTAGTCACGACTTGGGGGACACTGATTAAACAAACCAGTGAACCCCCTTCCAAGCACAGCCGCATCTCTCCACATTTACACCTCCTTATTTGTTTGTTGTAAAACAAAATGTTGAATGATGCTGTCTAGCCTACAGAATCTGTCTTCTCTCAACTCCAATTTAAAGATAATTGGTCAGCAGTTCCATAGATTGTTCTTAGTGAAGAACGTGCAGATTTACTTCATGCCCAAATTAAGTTCCAAGTGCAAAAGATCATCAAGCAAACTGCTGTTACTGAAAAGGAAATAAATGTGTGCCCCTTCCAAAACGTTGGACCAATTACCAGAATCATTTTATCATTTATTTTGTTTCTGGTTGGTTTCTTCTGGTATAAATAAGGCTGGGTTCTGATAGTCAGGATGACTTTGTATCTGGTATCCTGGTGGGTGAAACTGTCATTAAAGTCTTAGTGATGTCTTTTTTTTCTCCCCTTTTTTGCTAGTAAAATGTCATGTACTAAACAGCTGTTCAGGCTTTTAGATTTAGGCAAAATTTATGTAATGGCAAATATCCCCAGCATCCGATCATTATTATGACTTAACATGAATGTAACTTTGCGTATAGTCAAAAAGCTTTTGATTAAAGCTGGAAGCAGCAGTGATCAGGCCTTGCACCTTCATTTCTTCAGGCATTCAGATGTTTCCAGGCCTAGAATCTTATCAGATGTTTCACTAAGGAGTCTGGTCTCTTCTAATATGCAGTATTAAAGTTCACTCGTTAATTAATCCTCATGTTGTTGTATATTGTGTGTACAACACAACATGTACACTTCATTAAATCAGATGATCAATATAAAATGATCAAAATAACACTTGCTGATGCCTTTGGATGATATACATGAGTTACAACTATCTGTTAAACAGCAAATCACTGAAATATTAATGCATCATGAGAGCGGTGGGAGTCAGTGAATAGCTGCAATTCTGCTAAATTTGCACTGCAAATATCTTTAGATGACACTGACCAAATTTGAAGTTGTTGGCAAATTCTCAAAGATGATTTCTTTAAAGTTACAATAGCTGCAAATGGTAAAAACTGTGCAAAAATATCACAGCAAAATTCTAAATGGCTCACTTCTTTTGGGGCTTAGGGCATGGCACCAAAAATCCTTTCTATAAGTATGGACATGTGCCTATCAAATTGGAGACATCTAGATGAAACCTAACATGGAGGTGACAGCTTCACTTCATCGTTAAGGTTTAGCTCATAATTTCAGTTGCATTGGTTTCCCCCCATAAAATGTCCTGCACACTTCCATCTTGCTGTCAAGTAAAGCTACAGAGGAGCAGATTAATTCTCTTTTTTTTCTTGCACTTTTTTCTGGGAGGGGGGGCTTTTCGTGTGTTTTTTAAATGTCGTGAGTCGTGTCTCATCATCTCTCACTTCAGTGACAGCTTAAATAAGATAGAGCCCCTGTTGTATGAAAGGTTGGCCCCTGGCAGGCTCCATGAAGCCGCTCACTCACCCAGCAGCCTCCCCCCCATTCTCACGGAGCCCTCTCAGGTTGTTTGCTCAGGCTGTCGCTCTGAAGACAGCCCACTCAGTTTGGATGTTCTTTTCCCAGGCAAGAGCTGCTGGCTACGTGTTTGCTTTCCCTCCACTCTCAAAGGCCACATTCACCTCAGGCCCTGAGGAGAAAGGGACCACGGTATATGAAAGTATGCAGACCACAGTGAGCAGCTCTACTTTGAAACTAAGTGCCCATTTGGTATGTGCAGGCAGGCAAGCGGTTGTCTTGGCGCTTTGATTTGTTTACTTTTTTGCGAAAGGCACTTGCATTCCTCACAAATCAAGATGAAGTTCAGAGGTTTGATGACTTTGTGTCAGGAATGATAAAACTTTAACAGGGATGTAAGATAAAAACCCAGAAGCATTACTAAAAAGGAATAATTTTCACTTCTTTAAATATTCACATAAAAGCAATTTGTACACTATTCTGCAACATTAAAAGGTATTAGTTTAAATATTGTATTCTTCCTCCCCGTCCAGCTACAAGTAAAATGAAAACTGGATTAAAAGGTTAAAAAACTTGCCGTTATGAAGTTGGTTTGAATCTTTTCAGTTTTTCATCTGTCTGTGTGGTCTCACATCTCTCTCTGCCTTGAATGTGTTGAGCAGAGCAGGGAGCAGGGGAGTCTTCTGCAGTGATTAATTATCCAAATGCATTAACACCTTTAACACACAAACCTTGCAAATGTAATTAGTGCAGAGAATTAGCAACAGTACGTCAGATTATCTTGTCATAGCTTGTTATGAAAATTAGAGTTTGGAGTAAGCTATTAATCCCGTTTGGCTAAATCCCCACCCACTGTGGCATGAATAAAATGATAAAATGCTCTTCAACTGTGCACCTGACTCATGTACACTTGGTCCAGTGCTTTTAATTATTCGCAAAATGTTAACAATACCTGAAGAAACAAGCACAGAAACCAGGGTGTGCACACTTCAAGGGTTTCATGTTTGTTCATTTTCATTTGTGAAAAGGATGTAATTGTGATGTATGTATGCATTTTTGTGTTCAAATAATCCTTTACTTTTAACAGCACAAAAGGCAGAGGTGGAGTCAAACATCACTGATGACTCAGTTCCATTAAATGTCCATGTAAGTCATGACAGCAAACCACCATGCACGACAGATGACCTGTGGAATGCAGCCAAATGTGCTTTTCATGCTGTGGCATGTCAAAATGTCTGTATCAAATCACCCAATGAAGCCAAGAGTCGTCTTTCTCCAAAGCTTATTATTTAAAAAAAAAAAAAAAGCCTTTGATAAAGCTGGATGCAAAAAATTTAACTCAGCATATGACATGCAATCAGAATGATTAGGAACTCTGCCAATAAAATGCAAAATACATACCTGATTTTAAATTTGGCCAGTATCACTGTCAAGAGTGTCTTCTTTTGAAACACTATATGTTCAAGCACGTCAACATGACCATACAGATAGATAACAGCCTTGCTGTGGTTTGCCTATATGTACATGTGAAATGATGACTAAACAATAAAATCTGAACTGAGAGCAGCTGTACTGATTTTCATCTCACATTGTGAACTGTTGCTGTATGTCACTACCTGAAGGTAGAGAGACACAGGGAGAGAGTGGGTGCGTGCATGTGACAGGAGAGCCAGACCTCCATTCATGAAACAATACTGTCTATACATTTTTCACTAATGCCAAAGGGGTGTGAAAAGTTGCTAAATTTAGTGATGAAGTCACTTCAGCCACAGCCACATAGGCCTAGAGACCCCTAAGGAAAAAGGTGCATTCTGGGACCAGTTGGAGAGTGGTTGCTGGAGGTTCCTGGGAGTTGCTAGCATGAAATTGGTTGCAAAGAGGTATATGGTGCTGCACAGAAAACCTCCTTACAATGGCGTTGGTCACTAGCAGGTTGCCATGATTGCACGTAATCTGCATGAAAGCAGCTGACTTGTCTGCAAACACTGGCCATTTACTCTCCGAGATGTAGTGAAACTACAAAAAGTATGACAAAAACTGTAAACAGAAAACATTCACTTTTGAAGTAAAAGTTGTCCTCTACTGCCGCAATCAACACATTTCAAAAGGTGCAAACCTCCTTGTGATTGTTTTGGTCGCTAGCAGGTTGCCAGAAGACGCCAGCTTGTCTGCAAACACTCACCTTTATTTACTCTCCAAACAGTAGTGAAACTTGAAAAGTGCAATGCAAACTGGAAATGGAGAGCATTTGCCTTCAAAGCAAAAGTTGTGCCTTACCACTGCAACCAAGACATTTTAAAAGGTGCAACTTTTACTTTGAAAGCAAACGTTCTCCGTTTCCAGTTTGTGTTGCACTATTTCAAGCCGGCGTTTTTCAAACCTGCTAGCGACCAGAGCAATCACAAGGAGGTTTTCGCTGCAGCATCGTATACCTCTTTGTGACCAATTTCACACTAGCGGCAGTCAGCAACCACTCTCAACCGGTTGGGGAATACACATTGTCCCCTCACAACCGGTGGTTGCCAGATGATTACCGACAGGTCTCTAGGCCTGTGTGACTGAGGCCTAAATGATAAAGCTTGAATTGATAACAGCTGTCCTACTTTTTATCACACATTGTGAACTGTTGCTGGATGTCACTACCTTTAAGTCTTGCTGCTCTCTCACTCACTGATCAGTGCAAACACATGGAGAGAGAGTGGAGTGTGCATGAGGCAGGAGAGCCTGACCTCTGTTTGGAAAGCAATACTAAAGTTACTTAGTTGACAACAATGAAGAAATGAAGCTCAATGATTTCTGCTGCTAGCAAAAGGTCAAATGTCAAGTACACAACCCCGCAAATATTGAAATGATGAACATGGTCTTGACCTGATGCGCCGTCTTCTGATTTGGACTCACTGGGCTCTTCCTTTGAAAAATGTTGTTTTCTGTCATAGCAGAAGATTGAGATCTTAAAGCCAGTGATGATCCTCGACATGAAAGTTGGGTCAGTTTGACACTGAAGCTGGGTCAGTTTGACACTGCACAAGTTTCAAGTCCATGATGAATCTCAGATGTGCATGAGGTAAGGAATGGGAGCGATCCAAATGTAGCAGGAGTAATCACTAATGTTTCTGTTTTTTCATTATGTTTATGTTTATCTTTATGGTTATTTAAAAGGGACAATGCATATTAATTAACATGAGCACATAATTCATCATGTAAATATGCCATATTTAGCCGTACAGGCTCATTTTCATCTGCCGTCCCTGGCAGGTTGATGGCATATCAACAAGATCAAACATACAGAGGCATATGAATGTAATTAAAAGACAGAAACATATACATTTAGCAGAAAAAGTAAGGAAATTTGTGTTTGGTCGATTATTTCTTTGTTGTAACAATGCTTCTTGACAATAAATCTCATACTGTTGGAAAGCCTTTTTATTTCCCTTTAAATGGTGCCACAATTGTAAGGAAAATGCATTTGTGGGTTGAGCAGCAGAGTTGAGTATATGGGTATGTTTTTTATTTATAAAATACAAAACATACCCATATAACATATTAAAGCTCAAACATTAAAATCACTTATATAAACTCACAAGAACAAAAACACATTAACAATTACTAAAATAATGAATAGAATCAGGGACTATCAGTGATACTACTTCGGATAATGACAACATGTTTGATTATCCAGTAACCACCGTTTTATCGATTTAGAGAAAGAACCAAAAAATGTTATGTTCCTTATTTCTGTGGGTATTGTATTCCAAGTATGTGCTGCTTGATAAGAGAAAATTAACTGCCCAAAAGTACTTTTCCTGAAGGGTATTTTAGAGTCCCTTCTGGAAAGTGCTCTGGTAGATATAGATGTATTTTGATTTTGTTTAACAAACTCATTAAAAGGAGGGGGAGCCATACCGTGAATAATTTTATACACAAGTAAAATATCTGCAAATTTAATCATATTTTCCCAATTTAAGAAGCCATATTTAGTTAAAAATTTTACAATGATGATATGAATTTGGTGCAGAAGATACAGTAGCAATGACATTACACTTGATTAAACATGTTTCTATACAAATTCTTGGGATTCATAACCCCTTCAACGATACTATTTCTATTAGAATATTTAATATGAAAATATCATTAAATTTTAACTACTAATATCTATTTTGCAATTGCAACTGTTTGCTGAGTCATTCCATGAAAAATCAGTGAGTATCTCCCACACCTGACCCCCTCAGAAACAGCTGATTTTTTTAAAATACAAATTTCAGGGCAGAAAGACACATTTAAGCTCTGGTAAAAAAAAAAAAAGTGCAGCCAAATCAGTTTTACACCATTCCAAGTGTCACATTCAAAATCACATTTTTGTTTAGCATGATTTTTTTTTCTATAATCAACCTTGAGAATCAATATCATTGGATATACAATTGTTTCAATAGCAAACCTGAACCAATTTAATGTCTAGGACAGAGTAACAGAAACAAACATTGGTACCCTGGACGTTTTGTCTGTTTTCTGATAACTCACTGAAGAAAACTTTCAAGGGTTATATCACCATGTAGGAAAGGTGAGGAGACAAGGTTATCATCTAGCCGTGATTCCTTTTGTGTCAAAGCAATTTTCTAATATAGCTAACACTCACTCATTCTAAGCCTTCAGTGCTTATTTGAGAAGCTTTCAAATTCTACTGTTAAAGTTCTTGTTCTGTGAATTTGTGACACTTGGAGTGTCGGTAAAATTGACTTGGTTGCAGTTTTTAGGAGAGTTTAGATGTGTTTTTCAGCCATGGAAATTGCGTGTAACTAGTTCCTGTGCTGTAAGAAGTTATGAGGGCTTAAAAAGCGCCAGATTTCAACTCACCCCTATTTACTCCGAGGCCCTGTAACGCAGAAAATTTTCAGCATATGGAGGTAAAATTTTGCATGGCTTCATTAAATATGCTAAAGTTCTACTAAAGAAAAGAACTGTTCTTTTGTTCAGCTGTTTCTGAGGTCTCAGGTGAGCACTTTGTGCGTCCACATCGAGAACAGGCCGAACTGGAAGACCAACACAGAGGCTGTGTACAAAAGGGGGATGAGCAGACTCTGTTTCCTAAGGCAGCTAAGATCCTTCAGTGTGTGTGGCAAAATGTTGGAGATTTTCTATTGGCCTGTTGTGGCGAGTGAAGTGTACTTTGCTGTGGTGGAAGCTGGATAAGACTGAATAAACTGATGAGAAAGGCTGGCTCTGTGACTGGCTGCAAACTGGACACTTGAAGCTGTGGTGGAGAGGAGGTCACTGAACAAACTGTTATCCATCTTGGATAATCCTTCCATGCTCTTTTTACTACATTTAGCAAGCCATTTAAAATTCTGTTTTTGCTTTATTGGTTTTGAAGTATTCTACTTTGTTATATGTATTTAATTTCATACTTTTTTTTTTTGCAGATTAGTTTGTACATTATTAAGATATCTGTTTTGTCATATTGTATTCTATTTTATCACGCTGCATACATGCCAAGCCACATATTACGCTATTTGTTATGATTGTTGTGATTAACATACCTTTTAACTGCTGTAACAGTGGAATTTCCTAACTATGGGATAAGCAAAGTATATCCTCTCTTATGTGAGAGGATACTCAGGTTTTGCCTGCAAAGTCATTAAGATGTCTTGAGTTTTTCATACAGGTGGATATGAGTATATGTAGATATTGGTCAGGCAGTAAAATCACAGGTCTAGCTAAGAGCATTAATCCCAGTAAGTATCCCAGTAAGCCTTGACAAAGAGCCAGCATGCAGTATTGAGGTGCTGGAACTGATGTAACTAAATGCAACACAGCCATCATGTAAATCATTTATTACACCTGTGCTTTTTATCTTCTCACAAGTCAAAATGCCTGCTGCTAGAAAACAACATAAAGATGCAAGCTGTTCCACTAACACCTGTTAGTTTCTACTAACAGGTGCAAACAAACGCCCAACAGTCTCACCTCAACACATCCGCTGAGTCACAAGAAGCAGTCTAATTAGGGGAAATACATGTAATCACCTGTGTAATGGCTTAGAAAAACCTGAAACAGAAAAAAGAGAATTGAATTTAATCCTATTAGTGATTTTTTAAAAATTGCTTTATAAGAAAACATTAAAACTGTGTTAAATGAACAAAAGTGAACTACTGTTCACAAGTACTGAAAGCTGAGGGTCTTTCTCTGTAATTTATTCTGGATTACTATCTGCCTTGTTAAATTCTTGTAAATTAATAAAATCAGCATCTTTGAGGTTTGAATAAAACCTTGAATCAGTTTGCATGTTGTATCTTAGCGGGCTGTGAGAGTCCAGAACAAGCTGTGTGATTTTGCCACTTTTCCTCCAAGGTATGGCTGTCTCTCCATAGCAATGGCCAGTTTCAAGGAAGGTTTTTCAAAACAAAACACTTCCTCCCCTGCCACCACTCACTCTGTCGTAACAGAACTTGTGGCTGTGCAGCTATTTCTGCTGGCCTCAGAATGGTGTGCACAAACAGAATGGCTGCAGACAATGGGCAGCATGCAGTGAAGTGCAGGCTATAATGAGGCAGATGTCTGGCTATTGGGAGCCCACAGCAGGCAGGGGGGACACATCCCTGCTTTTGTTGGTAGGGTTCACCCTCTCCCTCTCTCGCACCTCTCAGTCCTTCGCCTCTCATGGCCTCTCACTCTTTCTTCCTCTCTTACAAACATGTGAACATGCACACGTAAAAATACACACAGACACACACACACGTTCTCCTCACCCCCCCCCCCCCCCCCCCCCCCTCCTTTTTCCCCCCCCCCCCCCCCCCCCCCCCACCCCCCCCCACT
>VUQI01016328.1:2094-12293 GCA_015106735.1 Paratilapia polleni
AAAAAAAAAAAAAAAAAAAAAAAAAGCTGATAATTTTTTTTTTTTTTTTTTAATTCAGACATGTTTATGTATTAAAGTACTAGTCAAATAGAGCTTTACACTACTGATTTGTAAAGACTATTGGAGAAAAAGTTCCTCTCTGTTTACCCTGCAGGACATAGGAAATGATGTTTCCATCATAGTACATTACTGCTAACCATGGATGGAAGATGCATTGCAGTAATGGGCCTCATTCACTAATATATGTGTAGAAATGTATCCTGTGCAAAAACTGACAGTTTTTTTCTTACCACATTGCGTATGTTAGGCTATAGTCACACCAGGGAAAACAGTGGTTGGAGACCGCTGCACAACCTTGTGCAATCAACTTGCAATCTCCTTGCCTTTGATGTGGTCGCTTCAAAGATAGGGACCACCCCAGTCAGTTGCCATCTTCAAACTGACTTTGGGGTATCAAGACTGTGATAAAGTGGGAATGCGGTAATAACGGCAATAAGAAGGAGTCAGTCTGCAGTCAGTTTCCCATTGAACCGGGTCAAGTTGGCACACAGTCTGTTGCAATAATACCATGATTAACTGTGATGAATCTCAAATCTGTTACCGTGTGTTGCAAATCTGTTGCCATCTGCACCATACCTGTACTGCTGTGCCAGAGCCAAGGGCGGACTCGCCACTGGCAGACCATGGGGAATGCCTCATTGTTTAGCTTCTCTCTTTATCGTATCGAGCTGCTGATCTTCTCATGGTCATTTGGGTGTTTTTTCAGCATTCTTTAGTGTGTTTTCCTCCGTATTACCGTCTGCATGTCTTTGTTTTGGTTTTGCATGAAGAACAACATGGCGGCAAACACCCAGAATGCATTGCAATTCCTGAGCTCTACTGGGTTTTTTGGAGACCTGTAATGTAAATGTATCTGCCTGGAAAGCAATTTGAATTAGCCCCTATTGTTTTAAATATGCTGTTATAAATAAAAATGACAAGACTTGACTTGACTGTGGGTATGTCCAAACGTACACAGATATTTTTTAAAATGTGTTTTCTGCTTTCGTTTTAAAAAATATTTACATGAGAGAACAAAAGACACTGTCAAGCACTGTCAACAGCATGCCAAGCAACAGGTGGTGATATAACCCTATCACGTGTAGAAACGTTGGCCAATCAGAAGCCTACTAACAATAACACAGTGCACAGTGTCACCTTAAAAAAGGAGATAAAGGCGTGCACCTTTGATGTTGCAAGAAAAAAAATCTCAGTTTTCTGTGTCCACAGGTAAACACAGAAACTGAGTTTCTGAAAATTTTTATCCTGGAGGGAGTTTTTCCAAAAGCTCCCTTTTCTGTGACCTAAAACGCAGTTTACATGTGGACAAAAAGCCAAAACACAGAAAAAGCTATGTTTACCAAAACACTCATATGTGTGGATAGGGCCTTAATATCATTTACCTGTGAGACATTAACTGTGGCTCAATTAAAAAAAGAAAAAATTTTTTTAATTTAAGTAAAACAGTAATTTAAGTAAAATATTAAGATATGTAGTATTGATTACTCAAAATATGCCAACAAGTTACATTTGTTGGTTTTGTTCCTTAAACGCGTGACTAAATGATGTATCCGATAATTTTCTGGTCACATTGTGCAGCTGTATGAATTTACAGTGGGGGGCTTTGCAATAGTAATGGACTGAACTGTGTAGTTTGAAAGAATATCTTAAATGTGAAATCTAACAAAACAGAACCAGACATAATGGCTGCTACACCTTTACTTTTACCACGTTTTTTTTTTCAGTGCTAATAAAGGAATATTCTGATGCCCGAACAGTTTTCACCTTCCCTCTTTTGACTTTCAATGACAAAACCTTTCCCCCCCTTACACCCAATTCTCACTTCACAAATTGACAACTCTAATCATTTGTTTCATTCCTGATTGCTGTTATTTCTGATAATTAACTTCATTGTCACCATGTTTGATTTTAAATATTTGAATGGATGATTTGAATATTAAGTGCCTCCTTACTGTCTCCTTTCCGGGCCCAGACGATAAAGAGCCACGTCTAATTGGTCTGTAACTTTGACAGTTAAAGCAATTAAGATGACAGGTAAGAGTGTTTAAAGGGCCTTGTGCTGAACAACCCCCACCCATCTGAGTTGACAGCTCTTCCTTTGGCCCCTGCTCCTCTATCTCCCACCTCAGCTCCATTTTTCCTCTTTTTTCTCTGCACTTACCTCAATCACTTTGCCACTTTTGCTGAAAAACTCCAAAGCCACTACCATTCTTTGTCAGTAAGCTTAAAATTTAGTGATCTCTACTGTTTTTTTTTTCTCTTTCTGAATAAGAATTGCTTACTGAACCATTAGGATACCATTTATGTATGGTTTTGCTTGCATACTATATGTCAAACTATTTATATAAGTGCAGCAAAAATGACAAATATATCAGAGGAATCTTTTGCTCCTAATCAGTTTCATTGGATAACTATACAGAACTTAGAAAGTAGGGAAAACTTACATCACACTTACACATTTATTAATAAATATAATTTATTAAAAACACAAACATAAAAGAAGGTTAATATCAGGTGGTGTAAGGAGAGAGAACTGGTTAACATATGAGGTAGCGCTTAAAGCCTGAAGACCCAGGTACTGCTGATGAGCTGACAACCCTCCAGTGTCAGCCAGTTGTCCTCCAGACACTTCTCCAAGACAATGTAAAGGGTGGACAGCGTATTGTCATCACAGGACATAATGATGCTTTGTCAAATGCCTCCTGGATCTCCTCTTTACACACACACAGGGCTGGATTTACTCAATGGGGCAAATAATTGGAGGCTGTAATTGCAAAAATTTTTGTAATTTATAATTTTGTAATGGTATGTCTTCTTGACCAGGTCTCCCTTGAAAAAAAGGTTTTAATCTCAAGGGACTTACTGGTTAAATAAAGGTTAAATAAATCTGAAAAACAAAAAATGTGCCAATGGGAGTGTAAAATTCTGCGGGTGATTTACTAACAATGTGCTAATTTATAAAGGAAAGTGCAGACAGTTAATTTGAATAATGACCAGCATTCTACCAAGAGCTGTGCAAAATGAGCAGGTCAAAAACAAGCAGCCCTGATGAGAGAGAGTGAACACTTTATAAACTAAAATAATATAATGTAAGCATGTTTTACACGTGTTTGTCTCCAGAAACAGCATAACAGTTCAGATCAATGAGAGGCAACTGAAGGAGAGTCATATGTTTTTTTTTATATAAGGGCATTCTCTTCTGTTAGCAATTGCTGGGGACTATGTGTGGTGTTGCAGGTTGGGACAGAGAAGATCTGTATTATTACAAACTATTCCAGCATATAGCCTTGAAATCTGTGTTTGCCCTGTATGATGTGCAGAAGAGTGCAGTTTTGCAGTCAACATTTCAGATTCAGACATTAGCACACTTGAGATCTTGATAATAAGGCCAGATGCAAAAATATGTGTCCAAAACAGGCACAAAATAGACACTGCACCTTTTTAGTAAATACCAACAGTAGCTTTTAAAAAAAATGTATTTTGAGGGCTTTTTAGCCTTTATTACCCAGGATAGTGGAAAGAAGACAGGAAAGCTGGGAGAAAGACAAGCAGAAAATGACCTCACGGTGGATACAAACCCAGGCCTCTGGAATAGTCTTACAACACATAGATCACCCGTGCAACCTGGTGAGCTATACCAGGGCCTGACAGTAGCTTTTTAATGCTACTGAAGAAGGATTAGGATTGCTAAGAAGGATTTAGTAAATCTGGCCCAAGGTTCCCCTTGGTGGCTGAATGCACTGCCCATGGCTATTTTGGCCACCAAGACAGATCTACAAAGCCCACATTAAGAGCTTGGCACAGTTGCAGTGGCATGTCACACAAGGAGATGGTGATTCATGTCTCTTGAGACCTTCATGTTTTGTGGATTTTCTTCCACTTGCTGAGTTGTGCTTTTTACTTTCACTTTCACTCACTGGTTAAATTTAGGCACTAAAAAGTACTTGGTTGTGGTTGGGGTAACACTGTACCTGCATGTTAAAAACTGACTAGTTGGGAATGACACACGGTCTCACTATAGCCTCAGCATGGTGAGACAGGGCACAGATGTCAAAGGACACCTTTTACATAAATGAGCCACACCAGCTCCTTTGACAAAATTGCATTATTTGAAGCCCCAGACATTTTTTTTTTTTTTAGAAAACACAGTCAGTGAATTGGAAGGGTCAGATCCTGCACCTCACTTCACAGTCATATCTTACAAACAACAAAATATCTTTCATTTTTATGCATGATCTAGTAGAACTGATGGCCAGAGCTGCAATTAAAAAAGGTGTTTAAAAAAAACACACGTATAGGATGGAAATGTCTTTTGATAGCTTTTCCAACTTTCTTTTCCTGCCTTGGAACTGAATCAAGGACACTGGAGATGAGCTATGAGTTAAAAAAAAAAATAAAAATCTCACTCATTTTTCAAAAGAGTGTGAGCCATGAGAATAAAATCTGTACTAGTGGGTAAAATTCAAAGAAACAGCTGTAAATATATAGTCAGTGGCAGTGCTTTCAAACTGCCAAATTAAAGTACTAATCAGTTTTGCAACCACTACCCAAGATATTTTATCATTCACCACCTGTTTGTTAATCCCATATCTTACTGGGTTAGGACTTTAACATTTAGGGGAACATCATTATTACAAAGTGTGCTTTTTTTCATGCGTGATTATGAAGTGATGAAGGAAAACAACAACACAAAGGGAACATTGAGAGGTGGTGTGGATGCTCGGATCAGGACAAATAAACACAATGAGATGGGGAGATGAAGCAATGCAGAGAAGCAATCATTCAAATGAAAGCCCCTCGGAGGTGTGTGCTTTATTGAATTCACCATTTTTTTCTATTGCAAGCTCATCTGCTGCAGCAATAATAGAGAGAATGCGTTAGTTGATTAGCTACCTGCCTTGCAATGGTAATACATAATATGGAGGAATACACTCATCAAAACATTCAAAATGGAACTGATAATTTGAGGGAAAAATGGAAATGGATGACAGAGGGATTCAGAAGGAAGAAAAGGGTAGGGGGAGCAAAATGCTGACCAGCTGTGCTTTTGCTGGAAAACAGCAGAAGGAAATTTATTTCTTTCACAGCAGCAGAGATGAACAGAAACTGCGCAGGGAGAGAGAAAAGAAATGAAGAAGGGAATTACCAAGAACAGAGAGAAAAGAGTTAAAAAAAACAAAACCTAGGGAGAGCGCTGGGTCTTTGTAGTGCAGTACTGGTGGCTCTTCTCCCTCTGTGTTGCCTGGTTGAATTGCAGTGACCTAGAGCAATTCTTGAACAAATAAGATTGCCTTTGTGTGTGCATTATTTTCTGTTGACATTTGCTAAGCGCTAGAGCTCCTGGCCATGGGAGATAGATGAGGGCCCTAAAATGTCTCTGTATCTGCCAGGGCCTTTCATGTTACCTTGAGAGCAGCGCTTGTGTGTGTGTGTGTGTGTGTGTGTGTGTGTGTGTGTGTGTGTGTGTAAGAGAACGGGGAGAGAAGGAGAAAAAACAATGTGATTGCCGTTCAGTAGAAATCCACCGGAGCTTTGTTTCTGACAGCTGAAGGTAAAGGTTATTGCGCTGCTTTTCTCCCTCTGCTGTTGTCTGTTGTTTTGCTGGAAAATAGGCATAGAAATACAGTATTTCTCTAGGTGACAGCACAGTGGAAGTGTCCTCCCACAGACTCTATGGGCTAGACAATAGATCTTAGAATCTCATATGTGCTCATGCAAGTTTGACCTATGATCAAAAAATAAATTCCTGCACAGTCCATCATGATTCTGATGTGTTTAGATGCCACAGGTTGTTGGCATGAGAAAACTCACAATTATGTATCAGTCAACAACCAGGACTGTAAATGAAAATGTTCCGAACCCAGATAAAATAAAATGTCAAAGAAACAGTGAAAAAAGAGGTTACCTAATCAAACCCAGTTAGCCCATATTTTCTTGAACTGATATGTGAAAATCTCCTGTGGCCCTCAACTATGACTAACACACAAAGCTAAAATGAAGTGTTTCTTCTTTATTTTGATTTGCTTGTTGAGGATGATTCTCATTGAACAGCTTTCCTTTTGCCATGGACAGTAAGGCCTAATTCAATTCCATTTCTTTATTGGTTGTGATTACTTTTTTCTTAAATAGAGCCTAAATACAAAAATATGTAACTATTTATATAGACATTTGAAACATTTTGTTTATACACCACTTGCATTTAATCATTAGCTATTATTAAACTGTCTCTCTCCCATAGGTGTGTCTTTTTGTCCTGTCTCCCTCTGCTCTCTTCTGTTTCCCCTCATCCCCAACCGGTCTTGGCAAATGGCTGCCCCTCCCTGAGCCTGGTTCTACCGGAGGTCTCTTCCTGTTAAAAGAGAGTTTTTCCTTCCCACTATTGCCAAGTGCTTGCTCATAGGGGGTCGTCTGACTGTTGGGGTTTTCTGTCTAATTTGAAGGGTCTTTACCCTAAAATATAAAGCACCTTGAGGCGATTGAATTGAAACACTTTGAAAGAAAATTACATAATTTACAATTAATACTGTTTTTTTTTTTTTTTTTTTATTGTAAAACATTTGTCAGAGCCCACCTGCTTTAACATCCAGAGCCACTAGGGGGTTGACATCCACAACTTGGAAATCACTAGTCTATGACATATGATGCATTCTGGGCTGGAATATACTGTATGTTTGCTTTAAGTGATTAATATACAGTGTTTCTCAAAAATTTTAAAAGTTGGTTCACAAGGCAGTGTATTGTATATTGTTAATTGTCTAAGATTTTTCTTGTAAAACTGTATTTTGTATAATGTCCAAGGTTATTCCTGACTAAATCCTCATTTATGTTGGAATTATATAATAATATGAGAGGTACTCACAAGGTAGGTGCCATCAGATACTAGTTACAATTTTTTATTTTTTTTATTTATAAAAGATATGGTGCATAAAAAAGGAAAAAGCAAACACAGAGTCATATATCCTTATATAGTCATCATATAGTCTCCCTTGCAGCCAGGGACAGCCAATCAAAGAAAGTTGTCTTATAGGGTGGATGGCCTTAAAGGGAGAGGAACCAAGTTTGCCTCAGACAGAGCTGCATCAATGCAAAGTATAAACCTACTCCAGTAGAGTCCAAGAATAAAAAATATGAAATTGGAAATGAACATAATAGATAGGTCCCCTTTAGGAAAGTAGCATTTAAATAACACTGTTCTACTCTTAACTGACCATTCAAAGTGCTATACATGTACATTTTATACACATTATACACATTTATCTACCTCATATCCATGGCTGGTGTAGAATCACTAATTAACCTAGGATGCATGTTCTTGGACTTGGACTGAGGCCAGGGTACCTGAAAGAAACCCACACAGGCTCAGGAAGAACACACACAGACAGACCTCAGCTGGCCAGGAGATTCACATTGCTGTTGGGTAACTTTATGCCATTCCTGGCACAAGAATTCAAGCAGCTCAGCTTTGTTTGATGGCTTGTGACCATCCATTTCCTCTTGATCACATTCCAGAGGTTTTCAGTGGGGTTCAGGTCTGGAGATTACGCTGGCCATGACAAGGTCTTGATCTGGTGGTCCTTCATCCACACCTTGATCGATCTAGCTGTGTGGCATGGAGCATTGTCCTGCTGGAAAAACCAATCCTCAGAGTTGGGGAACATTGTCAGAGCAGAAGGCAGCAAGTTTTCTTCCAGGATAACCTTGTACGTGGCTTGATTCATACGTCCTTTGCAAAGACGAATCTGCATTCGTCTTTGAGACATTGTCGCTTGTAGGCCTCTCCAGGTCTCCGTCTAACCATTAGATGACCAGGTGTTGGACAAAGCTGGAAATTAGACTCATCAGAGAAGATGACTTTATTCCAGTCGGCTATGGTCCAATCCTTATGGTCTTTTGCAAACTTCAGCCTGGCTCTTCGCATGAATCAAGCCATGTACAAGGCTATCCTGGAAGAAAACTTGCTGCCTGCTGCTCTGACAATGTTCCCCAACTCTGAGGATCCGTTGGTTTTTTGCTCTGTATGTGAGATTTATAAAAAACAATATAGAATACAACTAAACTCTTTTGTTTAGGTCTATAAAATTAGGGTACATTTAATGTGGATTATATATTTATTTGTTGTAGTGGCACATTATAAGGCTTAAACCCAGATTCCACATTAGCATTCATTAGAAGTTATTTTGATTCTGAAAAAAAATATCTGGGCTGTAGCTGCTAAATACTCCACTGTGTTCACAGCTAGTCTCAAACTGTGAGTCACTAAAACCAACTCCCTTTTACTGCTGGAAACAAGAATTGTGAGAACAGGGTTTCCAAAGCTGTAAGGAACTGCAGAGCTGATGGGAAGTGCAGAGATGGTGAAAGTTCTCTGTGAGTTCATCTCAACAGGACTCATTTGGCATGATATGATCATTACACTAAACGATAAAACAAATACCATTTTGAGGAGTCTGTGGAAGAAGATCCCACTGCATTATAACCTGCAAAGGAGTTTTCATGAAAAGCCATACATACCAAATTCTATTTGTGTTCCTGTATTGCAGCCCATCCCCCACTACAGGATGCACAGATTCAATTTCTGCTTCAGGGCCCAAATGATTTATTGTCAAATAAAATAAATTGGTCAGCTCATAATGTTAACTGATGATCTATCAACTGGATTACTAAAATGTAGGGTCTGCCTGAATGTGATCAGATATGCAAGAGGGTTTCCTAGGTCTAGGTGCTCTCTTCATTTTGAAAATGGAAAATATACATACAAGGGAGAGCCAGAACTCAAGAGAGATGTTGCACAGCTGAGAGCCAGGAGTTATAAATGTGTAAATAACACTGACTCTACCAAGGTGTCTGTAACTCCAGGGTTTTATTTTTTCAGTTTTGTTATGAAGGAGAAGCTTTCCACAAAGCTTTATTTGGAGCAGATTGCCAACTATGTTGGCTTCATTTTTTTTCAGTCCTCGAGGTTCCTCCTTATACACAGGGACACACCTCATACACAGTCCTTTGCTGTTGGTGGGGTAATGCACCTGCCATAACAATACTTTCCACATTGTCCACATCAGAAGGCAGACGTGGTGGAGGAGCTATAAGTGACAATGCTGTTACCCAGGAGAAGGGGGTTCATATCTTATATTTCCACCTTGACTGATTTTATTGTTTTACTTTTGTTTTCACTTGCTGGTTAGGTTTATCCATCGGATCATGATTTGGGTTAAATTATGTTAACCTGCAAAATTAAACTAAACTAAAGACACACAGTGCATTAACATGTGAAGCCAGTAACTTCTGACCAGGGATGCATATATGATGAGTAGGGGCTGAGCTTGTTGTACCTAACTGCTTACAATGCTAACCAATTCTACTGATTGCTTACTCTACTTATGCTTACTCTGTTCACCATATTAGTTTAATTCAATTCAATTCAATTTTATTTATATAGCGCCAAATCACAACAACAGTCGCCTCAAGGCACTTTATATTTTAGGGTAAAGACCCTACAATATTAGACAGAAAAGACAGCAATCAGACGACCGCCTATGAGCAAGCACTTGGCAACAGTGGGAAGGAAAAACTCCCTTTTAACAGGAAGAAACCTCCGGCAGAACCAGGCTCAGGGAGGGGCAGCCATCTGCCGGTTGGGGATGAGGGGAAACAGAAGAGAGCAGAGGGAGACAGGACAAAAAGGCACACCTATAGGAGAGAGATAATAATAATAGCTAATGATTAAATGAAAATGGTGTATAAAACACATGGAGAGTGAAAGGAAGTGAGGAAGAGGAAGTGCTCAGTGCATCATGGGAAGTCCCCAGCAGCCTAGGCCTATTGCAGCATAACTAAGGGATGGTTCAGGGTTACCTGATCCAGCCCTAACTATAAGCTCTATCAAAAAGGAAAGTTTTAAGCCTAATCTTAAAAGTAGAGAGGGTGTCTGTCTCCCGAATCCAAACTGGGAGCTGGTTCCACAGGAGAGGGGCCTGAAAGCTGAAGGCTCTGCCTCCCATTCTACTATTAAATACCCTAGGAACCACAAGTAAGCCTGCAGTCTGAGAGCGAAGTGCTCTATTGGGATAATATGGTACTATGAGGTCTTTAAGATATGATGGGGCCTGATTTTTTAAGACTTTGTATGTGAGGAGAAGGAT
>VUQI01016329.1:15557-40363 GCA_015106735.1 Paratilapia polleni
CCCTCCCCCCTCCCCCCATACAGTACATTAGACAAATGCATAAACAAAGTTTGGGCAAATGTTTCATCGGGAAATTCAAAGTTTTAAAATGCACTAAGAGAAACACCAAATTTATATATCTTTTTTAGTTTAAGTGAACAATGGAGCAGGCATGCAAAACATATAAATAATGAGATGAGCAAAGAAACATATTTGAGGGATCATATAGCACAGGACAAGCGTTATCTATTAAAATGATGAACACACAGCATAGAAGGTACTGTCCCACACCATGGCTGCTCACAAACAGAAGACTTCAAATTTATGAGGAATTAAGGCAGTCTCGTAAGTTCATTGCTAACCTCACTATGTGACTCGAGCAGGACATGTTTGATGCATGTAGACTGTACGAAGATGATACTAGTGTATCATGCCAAAATGCATGGCTTCCTTTCCTCCCCTGTTTGTCTCCATGCTACCCTTGGCTCGGTCATGATTATAGTTGGAGGGCTCATCGTAAAAACAAGGCTTCTGCTGCCACATCTGAATTAAAATTGCACTGGGATATATTTGGCTTTAGTTTCTTTATATGTGGTTATATGAGGTGCGTATTCATAGGCAGGTTATCAACTATAGTAGAGTGCTAGTTTGGAGGCGAGCACTGACTTGGAAGCTAAGCAGCCGCTGCTACTGAATGGGGTCAGCAGCAAAACACATTAGCCACCTAAAAAAGGGGGCCTGCATAGAAAAAACTGAATCATTTTAAGCTGAAGTTATATTTAGAATATTATTATTCCTTTAGCAGGCCATAGAATACCTCTACTCTTTCTGATGTGGAACTGAAGCCATTGTATCCCTCGTTTCAAAGCCACCAGATTCCTTTTAACAAAAATTGAATTTTGCCTCCCAGAATCCAGGAGTTGCTGGTGACCGTTGCTGACTAGCACAGTCCATGTTGCATTCGCTCCTGATCATCTCTAACTTTGTTGCTGTTCTCCACTTTGTGCTTGTCTGCAGCTGTAGAAATGATTTATGGAAACAGTTGCATGTCATGAAATCAGACCGCGATGGCTTTTTGGCAAAGGTAAAACGGAACTTAAGGCTATGCTTGGCCTTCAGCCATTTCGACTCCCAGCGTTTTCTAAAACAGACATAATGGTCCCAGTGCAGATTGAAAAAGGGGGAGGCTGCTCTTGAGGTCCTCAATTGATTGCATTACCTACACCTGGATATCACGAGGTGGAAGCCATCTTGACGATGAAGGCTAAACAAAACAACAACCTCTTCTCTCTCTCGGCTGACAACTCCCAATGACGGATGTCAAGATGTCTCCAATACACGTAATGGACTTGGCAAGACCTGAGGTGGCTGGGCTCGGGCCTTCTACTCCACTCTGTCATCCAATCACCTTATTCTAATGCTATTGCATTGTTTAGTCAACCAGCCGTCCATTTACATCAACCCATAACCACACAGCCACACCACAGGAGCACTTAATAGAATTAGCAGGTATTGTGCAGCACATTTTAAACACATAGACCATTTTAAACACACACGCATACACACATACATATACACACACACACTGAGTCACTCCCTGGGCTCATGATCCCCCGTTTGCTGTCAGAGTAATGGCATCCCTAGCTCTACATGGAGCGCCTGCCTCTCCTCTTTAACTGTCATAACTCTATACTCTCCCCACTGTGGACAGTTTATTCAGTTCTTTTAAATGTGTAGCCAATATTGTTGTCATGTTTATGTTATGTACTACTTATTAATAGCTCATAAAGCACATTTGTTGCATTATTAAATCATTTTTCACTTGCCCTTCATTAGCAAACAGGAAGCCGAAGCTCTCAGCTGAAACAGCCGGTTAATTATAGGCCTCATAACTTCCTAATCAGATTTTAGGGAATGTTTGCGACTCTGTTCAGCTAGCCAGCATATAAATAGACAAAAATGAAACAGCCACATGGCTGGGAATTTGCAGTCATATGTCCTCTTTTGCCCTTGACTGAATGCTTTATTTTCCTTTGCAAACCTCAACACTCCATTGCCATCTTTTCAAACAAATTGCTCTCATATGCTTCTCCCTTATGATTAACAGAGAGCAAATTCACATCAAATAACCCCCATATTGTCTTAAAGCCTCATTTTCTAATGACATTAAATAGGGCATGTGTAAGTTTATTTGGAGTAACTCATCTATGGGGCCAGGGGAAATGAGCAATCCCTTTGTCCCCCAGCCACCACCCTCTGTTGAACTGTTACCTATAAAAACAGCCGTACGCTCTCAGTCAGAGGGTGTGTCCCGCTTGGTGTAATAATGAGGGCTTTTCTCCTCATCCCATCCCTTGGCCGATTGATTTTTGTTAGGAAAATTAATGCCGTTGCTCTAAGGTTCCGGAGGTCAGAGGTAGACGGGCTTCAGCAGATGAGGGGCGGTGCTGGGTAAACGGTAAGGCAGCAAACAACTCCGGGACCACCAGACTCTGTCTGATGAAACTTAAGGTGCATTTGGCTGAAGGCGGAGCATGCAGTCGCTTATGATGTATTGCCTCTGTCCTGTTTCATGCACACACCAAAATAAATCTCCTATGATTGACCAAGCAAATATACATGCCCATTTATTGACTACACTCTCTCATCCCCAGTGCTGTTTGGTTTTGTTGGCCTTGTTTTATGTTGTATGTGACTCTGCTTGTTGCCTTGACACAAGCTTAAACGCAAAGATAAAGCACTTTCACACTTCATGGGAATTCTTTTAAAACTTGAATCACAACAGTCGACTTCTTGGGATCAACAGAACCTTTCATTTCATGTAACTCCTTAAAGATTAGATATTTTGTTTGCATTTTTCTCCC
Organism: Paratilapia polleni; assembly: GCA_015106735.1. Lineage (NCBI taxonomy): Eukaryota > Metazoa > Chordata > Actinopteri > Cichliformes > Cichlidae > Paratilapia > Paratilapia polleni. The sequence continues at coordinate 18,401 of VUQI01016329.1, forward strand.
CTAAAAGTAACACAATCATCCAGATGAACAGACACACCTCTGTTTGACCCCATAGCATATCCTAGCGGTGCCTTATGAAGGCATAAAGCAAAGCATAACCATATTTTAGTGAATAATGTTTCCCAAGTGGGAACCAATCTAACACAAAGGGTGCCCCAGTCAGCAGGGTCCCTGCACAAGTTCAAGCCACAATAGCACCCTGTGTGCACCATGCTGTAGCTAATTACCAACTCATTAAAGAGCCCTCTTATTAGATTGGATGTTATGCTCTTTCAGTTAAATTCAAGCTCTTAATTTTAACAGCCTAATTACATTTCTGAAAAGAGAAAAAAACAAAACCAAAAAAAAAACACTTTTCAAAGCAGTCTTTGGCCGAATGAAAATGAAGAAATCAGAGATCTGAATCTTCTCTTCTTTGATGGGGAGTTTGTAGATTCGAGACCTTAGGAGCATAAATCTGTGGAATGAGAAACTAAAGAAATAATTGTACAAGTGATTAAATAGTCTGCATGTAGCTGATATAGTATACTCACTTGTGGCCTTTATTGGCTGTACAAAGACTTTTGGGTAGTAGTGTGATGAAACAGCTGACTAACTGTCAAAACCATTGGTTCCCAAAATACATACACTGTGTCTCCATTAGTACACTTAGAGTTGTCTCAAATCTAACATGCTGTGTGCATTGTACATAACATTGTGCCACGACTGTCATGTTGGCTTCCATATTTTGCACATAGTAATTTGATGAGCCTCTGACAAAACATCAAGTACTTCATTCTCTTACATTGCACACCCAGAGCACACTGCCTGGGTCTTCATAGTGCACTGCGTGCAACCGTATTTGTCAGTGCTATTGCAATCACAATAGCAAGTATAAGTGAAGAAGTACATGATTTGAGATACTGTGCTAGCTCTGAAACTAATGGCTTAAACTCTGTTTCTTTGCTTTTAATGTAGAGTCAGTTTTTGGAGGCTAAGTTACCTTTCCTGCAGATTTTATAGACCAAACTAGCTTAACCATTTTGACACAAATACCCACAATAATACAACAGAACATCCACATATTGAGCCGCTGAACTGTTACAAAGCAATTTTATGAAAAAACACTTTGTGTTTCCCGTATATTCACTGGTACCGCTATATAATTCACCTAAGCCTACATTCTTTATGGGACCACCTGCAAAACCGCAGTCATGCCAAATATTGAGTGTGGTTTGTTCTTTAATGTAACAGATGTATACACAGTGTATTAAGCTCTGCCTCATTGTGACATGAAGATCAACAATACAGTACCGCCTGGTCATCTGTCGAGCACTCAAAAGGGAGGCCCAGGAGACCTGCTGCAGACCTGCACGGGCCCCTCCAAATCCTCTTTTCTCGCCACATTTCTGTGGGTGTGATATTTACAGGAGAGCAGACGTGGGTTTGCTGCCACTCTTGCCCCTGGCACAGGACTTCTGCTCCCCTCACAACTTAAAGCTGTCTTTTAAGAGGGGCCACGGGAACAGCCGGATGCTGCGATTGTACGGATAAAAAGAAACATCTGCGTAAGAAAAGTCCTCTTTTTTTAAATTTATTATTACAATAATACAATAAGAGGAGAAAAAAACCCCATGACATAATTTCTTGTTATCTAAGAAGCTGAGGCTGCATTTACATTTGCTTTTCATGCAGCGTCCATGTGCTCTTAGGGGCGATGCACTGGAGTATAACTAAGCTAGCATGGAGGATATCCAACCATTTAAATCAAGCCTCTGGGAATTTTACATAACACATCATTGGAGAGCATTGGTTTTTACATAAAGACAAAGAAGGCCACAAAGAGCTACCGGACGGGCGTCTTAGCCTGAGACGAGCCGCTGCGTGTGTTTTTGCAGACTCCTCTAAAGCTTCACGGTCCTGTGGTCACTGTTGTGCTCCGAGAACGCCTCTGCTCATACCCAGACAGCACACAGACAGAAAGCTGCTTATTTTTTTATACATCCCGGGGGGGGGAAAAATGATTTTTTCTGAGCACGACCTCAAAACTGAACCCTCTCCTCTGATGGGGTGACTACCCGGCCTGAGCTTCACAGAAGCGCTCTCGAGTCTTTGCGCCTTAGGAAATGCTGTAGGCTGCCATCGATTGTCCCTGTGCGGCGGAAGCTGTCATATTTTATAGATGTTTCATGGGACCGCTCATGATCTAGACGATGTTGCTCTCATTTAGAAAGAGTTGTGTTTGTACTAAGGGAGGAGGAAGGGCTCTTGATGTAGAGAAATGGGGACCTTCCTGATAAGTTCTTCTCACAAGTGACAAAGTAGTGCCACTAAGATTCAGCGAACAAATATATTTCATTATGGGACTCTGCAATAGAGCTGTTTCTCATTGGGCAGCCAAGGATGCCACTTTATCATTACAAGGCCACATGAGCGAGCCACGGGCAGCGTGGGACAGGGACAGAATCAAAGCTGCCATTGGACACAGGGTGACTGATTACTTTTCCAGCTCACATCACAGCTTTGACAGCTATCCCAGCATCCTCAGGGAGAGTCGAGTTTGCTCAATACTGATTATTTGCTGCCACTCTTGAAGTTGCACCCACTCTGGCCCAGATGTTGACATATTGTATGTGTGTTAGAGTTCGGTTAAAATTTTCAACCGGTCACTATCAGTCCAATAACCAGCGATATATTCATAGAAGCAAGGTGGAGGTGTGCAGCAGCAGCCTCCAAATGCACTTAGTTATTTTCTTAGTTTAATTCTGAAGGAGACCACTAAGTGACCTTTAAAGATGCTGTAAAAATGCTGAAAGTAATATAAATAAATAAAGGGAAGTATTAAGCTGCTCAATTTATACAGTGCTTAACAAATGCATTAGACCACCTGTCATAAAAACAAGGAAGACCACCCAGTATCACAAAGTGCTTTAATGTGGACTCTTTCCTCTTCAATGAATTCTCAATATTTTACCAGTTTGAACAGGAGTGAGGAATTTCAAACTGAATTCACCTTTTTATACCCAAACCTGAGCCGGCACACTGGACTTCTCTGAGAAGTCAGAAATTATTAAAGCCTAACATTCAACCACTGAAAGTAATTTTTCTGTTCAGGAGTGCAAGTAAATAACTGTAATTTGGCATCTTAATCATTAAGATGCCAAATTACAGTTATTTAATTAATGTGCTTTACTATTTTTTCTGCTTTTTTTGTAAAACAGTAAATTTGAAAATTTGTGGATAACAGCAATAATTATATTTCAGCGTTAAAAATATCTTTTTAATTAAAGAGCTTGCGCATACTGGTGGATTAACCATTACAGAAAGATAAAAAATGATTTTAGTAATTAACAGTACTGTTAATTTAGGGCAGCTGTGACATAAACCTTACATTAATATCTGTCCATCCATCCATACATACATACATATACATATACATATACATATATGCACACAAACTTTTCAAACTTGCTTCCTGGCTTCATTTAACTTCGGTGATCAGTTACAATTATATTGCTTCCAGTCATGCTACAGATTATGTGATCCTAATTTAATCAGTTCTTTCACAAATGAGACCACATGAATAGGCACGATATTGAATCAGATAAAAATATAGATTGATGAACAGTCCATGACAACATTAGCAGCCTTTCCAAAACCCAGGGATGAGGACCAAAAAAAAAAAAAAAAAAAATCAATGAGCTCAAAGACCTGTCATTTGCATGGGCCTCTTCCCCTAATGGGAATACTTTTTATAGACGGGGAATTACAAGTTGAAATATTCTTTTTGATTATTGGACATCCATAGCCAAATATGATTTACATTAATGAGCATAAGTATATTAAAGACATTGTATCCCCCGGCATCCGAAACAATTGAATAATGGCTCTGGCAACCAGCAGTGGCCTGAGAAAATAGAGAGGAGGTAATGTCAGTTTAATTACTAATGGATAGCTTAATTCAGACTTTGATTTTTCATCTTAAGGAACAATCTAATAAGGCAAATATTCATCATCTTCATATCCCATTTTAAAATGATGTTTTTTCCAAGCCCAGACAACACGGTTATTTAGAAAATGTGGGCAGTTATCCTGGCCTCTTAGATCAACGGTTTATTTAAAGTTAATTTTCCTGTGAAGAAAGAAGAACGGTCCTTTCATGCCCAATTGCAGATGTCTGAAACCCTTAGAGTTGAGAAGTTGACCTTGTTAGGAGGGACAGACATTGTATAATTCCCCTTTAGATCCAAATAGTAATTGTCCCACACATTGCTCTTCAGTGTTTGTCAATGAATACATGTTATATCCCATTTTAGTACTAGTCATCCTTAAATCTAGATTAAATTGTGCACAGTGGTGTTTTGACCAGAGATTATTAATGCTATAAAGTTAGACACCAATCTTATCATAGTGTTATACAAATCATGGGACTAGGTGACCTTAAAAGTGCTCTGCTTGCTTTTCTATACTGAATGTTCTATACTTTGTTATACTGTTCTAGTCAGCAGCAATTCGCCAGTGTACAATCTGTGATTTTGCTCTCTATTCAGATTTGTTTCTCTCAGTCACTATAAGCTATATAAAAGATAGACATAGCTTCCGGGTCTAAAGTGTGAAGACCATGCAGAAGTGCCTTAAACCTGTAGTCTTTTTAGTGGGCGGCAGGGGCGAGTCCTGTGGTTGCAAAAACACTTTGGGTTTTGTAGAAGTCTGTGAAAATGGCCCTCAGGTCCCTTCCTCTGTGACCTCAGGCGACACTTTCCTGATGTTTTTATGGGCTCACTCACTAGTTTCAAGTCATATTACATAAAATATGAAGTTTATTTTGTAAATTATGGTCATTATTAGAGTCAGATTGGAGGGTTATGACTTGTCAATGAAAAGGGGTTAGCAAATGATCATGCAGTACCTTTCTGTTTCACGGTCAGATCCACCCTTCGTTTATCACGTCCGCTTTCGAACTGTGGCAAAAATGAACTGCTTTAGGCTTCAAACCAGGACTTCACTCACTAATGGGTGACATCACTGTGGCTATGTCCGTCTTTTATGTACAGTCTGTGATCATTACCTGCCAAATGGTTGAACCAGTGGCCAAAATCTGTCAGCATATTTTCTACACATTTCTGTTAGGCATGTTTTTGTAAATGTTTCCGGACATAATGTTGCCAATACATCGCACAAAAGAAAAAAGAAGTGCACATACATTGCTGTGTGGCCAATTACAGTGCAGTTCATCCCCTTCACGTAGATATGTATCCTTGCAATGCTGTTCTTTTTAAGCCTCAAGTGTCTACTATTTTTCCCTTTGTGCTGTGCAGTTCTGTAAGACAGTCTTGTCTGTTTCTTTTCTATATTGTGATGACATGGTCTGTCATGGAATTACCATAAAAACAAAGCATAAATGTGAATCCTGTCCATTCTCTCACAGTGCCTCTGCTGCATGTAGTAATGTGTAATCCTGTACTGTTGAAAATGATATCTATCATACAGAAAACGCACATCTTTTAGGACATGTTCACTTTTACTTTTGAGAGATAAAATAAAGGATTTTGTGCAGGTTGAGCAGAGCTTTTGCAATACATGAGGTGCTGTTTGTACAAATTGGTTTGAGAAATGCACATACTGTTTTTCAAATGTTATGGGTGATTCAAGAAATATTGCACAGTAACTAGTAAAGTAAAAGGCTCTCTTTTATCATTCTGCAGACTCTAATACCAGAGATCACAAGGTTCACACAGTGTGTTAAGTATCAGTGAATAAAGATGAGGTGAAATTACAAACTGTATATCATTTCCCTGTCTTCCCTTTTCCTCAAATTTCCTGTCTGTCTTTCTGAGTCAAAATTAAGGCAAAAGTAGAGCAAAAATAACAACAAAAAAACAATCCAGACCATTTTAAGCACACTGGTATTGTAGACTTTCACATGTATATGTTAATTTGAGAACCTTATATAGACCAAGAAGAACAATATGAAGCCTCCAGTTCAGCTTTAGTGCTGCTTTCTACAACCACTGTCCTTGGAAAAGATTTGAACTTGTCTCAAATTCAAATGGCTGAAGTTTTAAATGACCTGTGATCAGTCATAACCTTCGACTGTGTAGCTTGCACCAATTTGACCAATGACTTATTTGTTTTTTCATCAGGCCCAGGACAGTAAAGCTTTTGCTACTAAGCTTAGTTTCATTTAAACCAAACTGACTGAACAATATTGGATTAAGATACCAAGGCAATTTCGAATTGCTTTTCCATAAATTTGGAGACAGATTTAAAACAGTATAGCAGCACAGGCAGAGATATCCTGGCTTTGGTATGGATCCAGTGTGGATAGCGCTCCAGAAACATCCTTCACTTCCCATAATGCAACTCAAGAGTGTCTTTATTAGACATGCCCATTAGTTTGTAATGCATACATGGTGTTATGGCTTTGTAACTCTGAAAGCCCAGCAGAACTAAAACTGAAAACATCATCTGAGCTATTTTTTAAGACTTTGAAATCTCCCTGTAGAGAACCTGTAGAAACTGTAGAGCTTAGTTTCAAGGGGTGAAATTGGATCACAAAATGTAAATTTAAAAAAAGCAAAAGCTGAACATCTAGTGTTTGTTAGTTTCATGCTTCTGAGCCTGCAGTTTATTTTGCACGGTGTACCTGTGTCAAGCTGCAAACAAAATGCCCTCGCCGTGGCTCCATTTAATTTATTCTAACCGTGAATTTATTCGCACTGTTGTGCAATGCAAAAGATGGTTTTGCCCATCCTAATTAAGAGGTCACCAGCGGCTCATGCCCCACAGGTGTAATCCCATTTACTTTGATCCTCAGTTTTTATGTCCTTGTTAAAAGCTGCTGAAGTAGCAACATGGTATTAGTAAATACGCAGCTGGAATATATATGAGCATTAATCATTCTGTCCAGTGAACAGCCCGCTGCTACCTTAGTGGAAACTGGGCAGAAATGATGCTTTCAAATTCAGACTCTTTTCCTTTAATTAGAAGTGGACTTTTCAATAAGTTATAGAGCATGTATTGCATCAAAATGTGCACCATTTCTTTCTTATTGTTTTATCAGAAGACATTTATTCAAACCACTCTGTCTAAAAATAAAAGCAAGGTGCTATTACTGTGTGTATCGAACATTTTTAACAAAGTTATCAAAGTCTTCCATCAGGATTATGCTGAAGCAGCCAATGATGTGGTCTCGGGCAGAAAATGCAGCATTATAAAGTAGCTCTTTTAAAGTCTGAGTCATATCATGTAGACGCGTATTCACTTTTCTTTTTTGGTTGAATGTCATTGCTGTGATGGTTTTATTGCTTTAGACCCCTCTGCCGGGCAGGTTAGAGGAGCGACTGCACGACTGATGAGCGTGGCAGGAAATTGGCAGATGGAAGCATCCATTTCACCGCTAATTAGGGGGTCCAGAAGCCCGCCGACTGACAGGGTTCAACTGGGCAATGTAGTGCCTGCCAACTCCCATCCCGTGCGCTTTATAAAACGCTCTTTAATTCCCCGGCACAATATCATTAACTTTGTAAGTGGATGAACACAATGGACAAGCAATTTAATTAACTTCTACCATTGAATGTTGGAGGGGAGACTAAATGAAATTAATGCACAATATTTCCCAGGGAGGCAGCCAACCTTGGGAGTGGGTCTGGATTGTTGGCAGGTCAGGCGCTGCCGTGGGTTTGGCCAATTATGCCTTGTTTAGACCCATCCATAATACTTTCCTCAAAAGAAAATAAAATCAGTGGTTTTGAGATCAATCATGAGCGTGTGTCGCTCTGCATTCTGGGAGATTTTAGAATAATGAAGTGGAACCCCGGAAACACACTGCCAAAAGCTTTGAGTCAACAGCGCCAAAATCCAGGTATCATAACTGATCTATGCAAAGGCAGGGGCTTACTTGAAATAGACAATCAATAAATGGCTGAATGGTAAATGGACTGGTTCTTATATAGCGCTTTTCTGCTCTATTTGAGCACTCAAAGCACTTTATACTACATGTCTCATTCACCCATTCACACAAGCACTTTTCTATGCTTATGTGCTTTTTGTCTAACTTTCACACTCCGATGAGCGCATCGGAGGCAACTCGGGGTTCAGTATCTTGCCCAGGCATGCAGACTGTAGCCAGGGATCGAACCACTAACCTTCCGATTAGTAGACTCTCTACCTCCTGAGCCACAGCCACCCCTAAAGTAAAAATATGTGGAAACGCTTCACAAATTTTCATGTCATCCTTCTGCGCAGGGGCCATGCTAATCTTCTCTGTATCGTATCCAATTTAGCATACACGCCTGGCGAAACAGGCACAACTCCGAATGGAGTTTGGATTTGGGAAATACAGGCCAAGAAATACAGCGTTATGAAATAGGATGAAACCTGTTATTTTGGTGATTCCCCAAACTTTTCCTTTTAGTCCATCATGAGCTTTGTTCTATTTATTTTTTTGTGAAATTGAAGTGAAACTTTACACAGATTTTGATGTTTTACAAATCCTGGCAACAGGTTTATGCTCTAGTTAAGAGTGAGATATTTAATCATCTGTTGATTAGATTAACCTACACTTAGTGATCTGCTGTCTTAATTTTACCTCCGTTTTTGGATCACAAAATATCGAAGCCCAATAATTTGGTTTACGAATAAAACTCTGTAATGTCTTTGGTTTTTTTGTTAGCATATTTTTACTAAGGCTGTCTTAATTACCATTTTTGGGCATTGGAGCTTCGTCAGTAATCAACAGTGAATAATCCAAAGTTTATCCAAAACAGAAGGTTTCTCACACTTTGCACTGCTGCTCTCCGTCACGCTGGATCCTCATTGCTTGCTCACCCAATGAAAACGGCAGAGAGAGCACTGTTCCTGCGCCAGGAGACCAAGATGTTGCAAAGCTGAAGGATACCGACTGTAGATTTCGTTTTTTTTTCTGCCTGTCTTTGAAAAAAATCCACTAGAGGCTGATGAAACGTGGCTAATTCTTGCGAGAAAGTTGCTAAAGTAGCATCAGTGAGGTGAACTGAAGCTTGACGATCAGAGTGATAATTATCTGAATCCCAAAACTGATGAATTTCCAAATGCTCAAATATCTGGGTAGAGTCCTGTACTGTATATTACAGATCTAAATATTTTTTCTAGAACTTGAGAATTATGTACTGTAGCTGTAATAGCGGTCAAAATGACTTTCAGGTGCCCTGCCAGAATCCGTATCAAAGATCTGTGGTTCTTGTTTTAATTGTCTGGGATCAATACTAGTCCTGCTTTGCTATGTAAACCAATTTTCTCGCAAGGTTTGCACATGATTTCCCTCCCAGGAGAAGTGGAAGAGCATTAAGGAGAGTAAGCTTAACTTAAATCTTAATTACTGTAAAATAAGTAAATAAATTTACATTAACGTGCTTCCTCTTCGTATGTCTGTGAACTGTCTAATTCTTTCCCTACGTCCCTTACCTATGGCCCCCAGCACACACACACACCCAGAGACAAGAGCTTCTTCAGGACGTGACGGATGGCTCCAACACTCGAGCCGCTTTCAAATCACAGGAAGTGACAGAGGAAGTTTTAATGAGAGTTTTGTCTGTGTATCCAGTCAGGCCTTCCAGGCAGCCGATGAATAATAGACACTGTGGCTCAATACTCTGAATACTCAATCAATGGCTCTGGGAGAGGGCCTTGGCAAACACATATGGCAGCCCGGGGTGGGTGGTGGGCTCAGGAGGGGTAGAAAATACTAAGGCTCCTCCATCTGTATCTCCAGGCTGAAAAAAAACAAAACAAAAACATGCCACCTCTATTGATGCTGCTCACTTTTGTGCTGTGGTGGTTTCCTTGCCCGCGATGACAAACAGGCTGTTTGTGCAGAGAGGCTCCTGTGAAGGTGCTCTTTTAGTTCTGGATCCTGAATATCAATGGGTCCCTCGCCCGGACACGGAGGGCTGATCTAGAAACAGATTCGCCAGTTCCTAAATCCAGTAGCTGTTAGAGCACACAGCGTGCAGTTCTATTGTCTACTAATGGATTTGCCTTTTAGACTTTGATTCGGAGTATGCTTACAATTTAGCCATGTATAAATGCTAGTCTTTAGTGATTAATGAGGATATTATGCAACTGTTAGTCAGAGCTTATGTCTGTGCCTCCTTCTCTAAGCTGCGGCTAGCATGTGTGCCTGATATATTGCAACACCGTTTCTTCGTGACAGCATATCTGATTGACCTTTCCGATAAGGCTCGGTGTTCGTGTGTGTGTGTGTGTGTGTGTGTGTGCAGTTGTGAGTTGTTTTTTGTGGTTATGATTCTGCGTGCAGGTTTATGTGGAAGTGTGATTTGGGGGGGGGGGGCTCCAGGGATTTCTGAGCAATAAGATATAAACTGGAAAACAGCCCATTTTGTCTGTGCTTTCCAGAAGGCAAAATGGCACAAAAAACTCTGAGGAGATATTTCTCTGCAGGTGGCTGTAACAAGCGTGTAGCCCACACACAGATAACCCTTATTACATATGAGGGCAAATATCACGTTATGGGGTAATTAAGTATTATTTTCACCTTCATAATAATTTTGTGCTCACCACATTGTTGCAGTTGTTGTTAAAGTTGAAAGAACTTTAAGGGAACATCAGCATTCAGTCAACCAAACCAAACACGTTTTATTAAACCAAGCTTACTTGCTAAATAAAATTGTTGCCACATGGTTTTCTGTTGATTGGCTAATGGATTAATAGGTCAATCACTTCAGCTCTCACATGCACCCAGTCCTCCTTTGCACTGAGGAATTCCGAAAAAAGCACACTCTCACACTCTGTTTTTCCTCTCAATAAAGTGGTTTACGCCAGCTTAACTTGTGGCTTGTTTATAACCTCTGTCATGGTCTTGATGTTGTTATCTTCCCGCAATTCATAAATTCTTCCAGTATTTCTGGTACAATCTTATCACTGTAGGGATGATTACAGAACAACAAAAGCAAGACTTCGGTTGTAAGAAACCACATGTTATGCTTAAAAGAGGCCAGTACTTGAACTCCACTTAAAACTGAGACAGAATGAGCTGCAGTATTACAGAAAAATAAAAAAAGATACATAGCATGAAAAGAATTCTTATAAAAACAATTAAACTTGCTTTAGTGGCCTCAGTTGTTTTATGGTGATGTGTATTTGGCTATAGACTATATAAAAGATGGACACAGCTGCATAGTTAGTTTCTGGACACTTTGAAGCTTCAACATTAGCATTTTGGCCACCGCCATGTTGGTTTTTTGAAGCCAGAAGTGACCATATGTGGACTAGACAATTGTCAGCTGTCATGCATTGTGGAGTGCTGGAGAGTGGAGGACCCAAACGCAGACACGGGAGGCCGACTGAATGAACATAAGGAGCCGTTTAATAAGCCTGAATCATAAAGTCCAAAAGTAAAAAGTAACAAGTCCCAAACTGAGTCCAACTAGGCATAGAGAACAAAACCCAACACACAGACTGATGATTCGACAAGGAACAAAGGAAAGACAGAGCAATATATACACACACTGGAAGCTGATTAGGGATGAGGCAGGAGGGTAACGAAGGGCAGCTGGACACAATAAACAACAGGTGAACACAATCAGGGAAGTAAAAGTGAAATGAGACACAACAGAAAACAAACCTTCAAAGTAAAAACAGGAACCAAAGGACACTAACATAGATCAAGAACTCAGGGACAAGGTAATACAGAGGGAGGTAGAAACAGGAACAGTAGGGAGACTACTAATAGTAATAGTAATAATAATATACATGAACCAAAGCTAAGACTCCTCACTGGAATACAGTAAACACAGGAATTGAAGACTTAATATTACCAAGGACCAAACTCACTGTAAAATAATAAAGGAATAAAAACATATAGCTAAAACTCCATAAATATGAAATGGTAACCAGGACTCAAAAACAAGAAGAAGATATAATAATAATAATAATAATAAATAGAATGAAATGAAAAGAGGCATCAAGATCTCAGCCTAACAATCAAAAACACAAGAACAACAGTGAAAACTGTGAAAAACTCTTTAATAACAAACAACACCAAAGCTACTCAAAAACCCTGGAAGCAGACCTGGGACCAGGACAGTCAGCTAAAGCTAGCAAGTTTGGTTAGCAAGCTGCATTCATAAAAACTTTAATAAAATCCAAATGTGTCAGTTATTTAAAAAATTACTCTCCAGACCCCAGAGCCATTTTTTGTACCAGCATGTAAACATACTTATTAATGCTGTTAAGCTGGGTGTTTTAACATGAGAATCTGTGGGGACCGAGACGCTTTTTTCTGCCGGAGGTTTCTTCCCACTGTTGCCAAGTGCTTCCTCATAGGGGGTCGTCTGACTGTTGGGGTTTTCTGTCTAATTTTGTAGGGTCTTTACCCTAAAATATAAAGCGCCTTGAGGTGACTGTTGTTGTGATTTGGCGCTATTGAATTGAATTGAATTTTGGGGCCAGGTCTCAAGTGCAATTATTGGCATTGCACCTTGGTATGGTTTTCCAACCCTAGAGGTTGGCTGGTTTTGGCATAAAAAACACAAGGACCAAAAAGAGTGGTAAAACCCCCCTTTTATGGCCGATCATCATCCCCAGATATCATCCCTAGAGATACTAACTTCTATTACCACAATAAACAGTAATGTACAATAAACACTTAATGCATCACTTGTTTTCTGATTAAAACCCTCACCTCTTACGTCCTCATCGCCGTCCTTTACAAAGCCATAAGGCTGCACTATAGTGTCCGAGAGACAGCAGAACATTACCCCCTGAAGTTGTACAGTGACACTGTGATGACACTGGAGCGTGTATGTGTCAGCTCTCCTGGGGACTGGCCCACTCTCCCTCAGCACAGATTGGAGGTGAGACCTTGAAGAAAAATTATTACTTTTATGTTTGCTTTATGGCTCATTTTTCACATTAAACGCAGAAAATCTATTCAGAGGTCACAGAATTCCTGCTTCTCTTCATGAGCCAGAACTAATTTTTGCAGCTCTCGGTATCGATAAAGCGTTCAGCGGAGCAAAGTATGCAGGCTATGTACTGCCGCTCTCAAGTCTCTATTTTCCACCAGCCAGTCTATTGGGACTTGTTCAGGCCGTATCTGCTGGAGGAGGGGGGGTTTGGAAATGTCAACTGCACTCGCACACATGCACGGAGAGAGCGCGAGCCCAGCCGCCGTGGTGTCAGTGTGCCCTTATCTGTGAGTGGCGCAGCCAATAGGACTTGTGATAAGAGATAGCATTGCCAGAACGAGTCATAAAACCCCAGCTTTTATGGCGCGGTTATTGTCTTTCTGTCTACAATTATAGTGATTACTCATTTCCCCCTTACCTCCCCTGCGGACCTCATGGTGCACTTAATAGACTGCATTTTACTAATGGAAAATTAAGTAGCCGCTGTGGCAGTGGGGTTTATAAATATGTAAAATATACTTTTAATTATTTCAAGTGAATCTGGCAGCTAATCAATAAAGAGGGACGTGACAAACATACGTTTGACACAGGCCATTGTAAAGCTACTGGTAAAAGATAAGCATGGCCTGTCAGCGCAGTCCAGCCCTAATGAATATTTTGAGCCTGTCATGTAAAGAGACAAATGGATTAATTGCGCCCCGCTAATATAATAGCTTCTTCATGAAGAGTGCAGGAGGGGAGGCAGGCAGGCAGAGGAGAGGAGAGAGAGCCCAGCAGCTGCCGGGATCTGAACCCCAATGTCAGATGAATATTTATTAGGGTTGGGGGTTAAGTAGATTTTTGCGATTACACGGATAGCCACTTAGGCATAGTTGTTTATAATTTATTTGATAATTGATTCACGCGGGTTTGTTTGATGTCATAATAATTTTGTTTTTAGTAGTCACAGGCATTGAGGGCCAGTGGAGGTATCAGCTTCAGCTGAAACGGGCACAGTGGTTATTTGAAATGAAAGTAAAGGCTTGGATTATTTATTATTCATATTTATATATGGATGAGCTCCACATAATTGTTAATTGTGAGTTATTTATTTAAAATATTTATTTTGCCCTTTGAGCTGCTTTTTGTTTTGGGAATCATTATAAAACTCCAGAGGTTTTCAATTCACACTGCTATAAAGTATATGTAATAGTAGAAAATGCTCCACTGGAACATGTGAAGTTATTTTTCAGTTTTACTTGGTAATGGACTTACACCATGAATTACTTAGTAAAATTTTTGTCTGTTAATTTTTGGTTGATCAAGCAGTGGAAGCACTTTGACTTGGTAGAAAAAAAAAATACAGGCTGCAAAGGAAATGAAAAAGAAAAATTCCTTTTGGTGAAAGAGATATATCTCACAATAATATGTCAAAATGGTCTTTTCACTCCCCTACTCTCTGAAATATTCACACAAACAGCCGCAGTTTGCATAGTGGCACCATTTTGACAAATGGCACCTTTTTCCCTCCTGGCCCTGGTTTCCTATCCATCTCTGTGTCCAAGCCCGTTGTTGGCACTTTAAGGTGAAAGAGAACATAAAGACAAGCGAGCACAAATAAGTGTAGGGGGGCCTTCCTGGAAGCCGTCCTCTTACAATGGGAAGCTGCGACCTTGAGTCCTGCCTTCGCCCAATGCCGTCCCCTCTCGTATGCGCCCCTCCTGCTTTCTCTCTCCTTCCTCCCTTTTCCTCCGTCTGAGCAGGGGAAGGATTGAACGGAGGGAGGGGAGCCCGGCGACGGCGGTTCGGGTCACCAAGCGCGGTTCTCATCAATTAAATGTGCGACTGTGTTTTCTGTCGGCTGAACTTATATGTCAAGGAGATGGGCAGGACCTCATGTTTGTGCTTTTGACAAATCAGCAAATGTTTAATCTCAAGATGTGCCGGCGCTCATAAATAATGCAGAGGCCAGGCCGGGCCCAAACCCTGTCCTGGCGTGTTGGAAAGTGTGGAAAAAACAGGAAAAGATCATGGCTCGAGTCTTTTTCTCTCCTGACGTCTTCTCCTTCTTTTGATCACATCCTGTTATCCACCTCCATCCATTATCCATCTATCATTTACTGTACATTTACTCTTATCTTTCTTTTGCCATAATTTTCTCACTCTGCTCACTTATGTTTTAATTTGGTAGCTCTGGTCTTCATAGTTGAAGTTCCCCTCCACATTCTGCTTTCTGTTCGAGGGGAGAAAGGAGACTCAGAATTATCCTAAACCAAAGGTCTGCTATCTCAAAGACACAGGGGATTGAGCTTGAGCTTTGCCTCCATTTGCCCTAAATGTAAAGAGGCCAACAGAAAAGCAGTGTAGTGGACTGTGAACCGCATCAAATCCCCCTCTGCACGACTCTCACTTCTTCCCACAGACTTTGATTGGCTCGTCCACCGACTGGGAAAGTTTCCTGATTGTTCACAGGGAAAATTAAGATTTTAAGCCTATTGAAGTTGATCTCTGGTCATTGAAAAGTCCATCTGAATGTATCCTTTGAAAGCGCAAATTGTTGACTCGTCACGTTAGAAGACTCCAGAATAGGGTGTACAGAGACTGCGCTGAGTGTACTGTACCGAGAGCGTGGTGCACCTGTTGTTGTGTAGCTGATGGTGTGTAGTGTTTGTGGAGTGTGCTGTGGAGTGTGTAAGATCTGTGTTGGCTTCACTTTCAGTGCAGTTTATTAGGCAATTTGCACATCAGGTCAGTCCTTTAAACGCCAACACCGTGAAAAGCTTTTGAGGGAGTTTTAGCTCCTAAAAAAAAAAAAAAAAAAAGTTGGAAATTTTTGCTGTGAAGTAATGTGATGAATGCAGACTGGATCACGATCCGGTCAACAAATACATGCCTTTCAAAAAATTCAAGGAAAATGTCACAAAAAAGTCTTCTTCTCTTGCAGGCTCTTGGAAGTTTCTACTTTATCCACGACTCTTTGAAAAGCATCCAACAGTTTGATTTCAAAGGTGAGACACCCCCCCCCACCCGGCACATGACATCATATACATCATCACCACCATCCTGAAATGAAATCCTCACTTCATGCCCCTTTATCCCACTCCTGCATATCACATACAACCATTCGCAGGCTATTCTGGCTTCCATCAAAAGCAGCGAGCTAAGATTGACTGTGAGGATAATGTAAAGGGAACGGGACAGAATGGTAATGCTTATTAATATTAGGATTTAATTCATACGATTTCGGGCCTACGGTAATGGTGTGCGGCAGGTTATTGGACAGTTACAGCGGTCTCATCAGCCTGCGGTGTCAGAGGGCCCAGGGGGCTGGTGACCACGCTAATTAAAGAGGGGATATAGATGTGGAGGTGCCTCGCTTCCTATTAGACCCAAGTCAGCATTAGCACCAGTTACCCCAGTGAAGGACAGGGCGAAGGCAGGGGACGGGTCGAGAGAGGAGAGGATCACTCATGTACCCATGTATACACACATTAAGATTTGATTTAAAATCATAATCACTGTGTGCTTTGGTGTTTTCTTGCCATAGCAGGTATTTGTACATTACCAGAGGATGCTGAAACTGAAGCAGCTAAATGCAGTTCAGGCATAATTCATTTGAACTCTCACAATTTCCACACTTTAAGGATTGTTTTTCTTATTTTTAGTTTAGTTTTAGTGCAAAATGCAAATAATAAAATCTCTTAACTTCTGAACATGCACCAGATCACCAGTGACCTGTCCATCTGGGTTTTGTTTTAGCCCCAGCAAACTTTCAGGCAAATTTCCAGAAACTTAGAAGATGAATTCTCATACATTTACAGTTTTCCTGTTAAAAGATTTTCCATTTGGGTGTTCCAAGCAGGTTAAAATGCTATAAAAAGGGGTGGGATAACCGAACCTTAACCCTGTGCCTAAACCTAGAGGGCTTAGCTGGGGGTTAAGAGGTTAAAGGGGACCAATTATGCTCATATCCAACACCACATTTTTATTCTTGGACTCTCCTGTGGCTGTTTTGCATGATTCATATTTCATATACCTCATTTGTCACATACTGTGCCTTAGAGTGGCATCGTCATCTGTCTGAAAGAGCCGTTTTAGCTCCCTTTAAGTCAACTTTGTTCTGATTGGCAGCCCCTCGTAAACAAAGATTTGAACAGCAGGTGGGTGGGGCTGCTGTGCCCATAGCCAGAGCTGTGTGCCCGAGTTGACCATATAAAGGATATACCCAATCTATGACATCATATAGAGCCGAGAGTTCAAAAAACTGTCTGAAACTGGGTGTTCAGAGCAGTCTGAAGCCTGAACTTTTGGCTCACAGGGATTATTGTGCATATACTGACCTCATTATTTTAAACCTTGACCATATTTAATATCAACATCCACCAACCTAACAGTGCATACAGTATATGACAGAATGTAAGGAAAATTCAGGATTCAGGCTACAATAGGCACAACACAGAGCATCCTTGAAAGTACCCAACAATAGGTGTTGAAGTATTTAAATCTACAGTGATTAATCCACTGCAGTGTTCCTTTGAGATCACAAGGCTTGTACTCACTTAACCTCTCAGTCTTCCCTCCTCATCTGAGTGCAGATGTTCCTCATTTTGACCAGCAGGTGGGGCAGTTGTCTGAGGAAGCTGAACTGGGCCTAGGAGTCAGTGCAAATAGAAGATTCAAACTCACACATGGGGTGTCCAAAAATTTAACCTTCTGTGGTTGTAACAATGCAAGTTTTTTTTTTTCTCCACCTCTTCCTCTTCTCCCTCCATCACTGTCAATTTTTCTTCCTCTTCAGCCAAGAAATTTAAAAAGGTGGTCGGGAAAGAAACCTGCTCAGAGACACTAGAAAGCACACCCACACTGGAGAAGGAGAAGTTTCCACAGGACTACTTTCCTGAGGTGGGTTTTGTATTAAACACACATGATTGGCTGACAGCTTTCTGCTGGGATGCCAAATGATAGATATGTTACTTACAGTTTGTAATTTGAAAAGGTAATCTATGGTTAAGATGAAATTAGTATTTTGTGACCCATTAAAGCACACTTTTTGTTAACTACTGTCTATACTTCAATTCTCTCATTTTGTTACAGTGGTATACAAACCTAAATATTAAATACAGAAAAAGACATTTCCTTTCACTGCTTTTTCCAAAGCCATTTCATTTCCTTTGCAGCTTTTATTGCTTTTTGTTTTACCATCAGATTTCTTTCTACTTCAGGGAAATCCAGTTGACTGATCTGAAGACAAATCAGTACAAAGAATTCAAAGAAAGTCCTCGTTGTGTTTCTCGTGTCCCGTGGAGCAGTTCCCTGCTCACGCCGCTGTGTTCAGTTTTCTGGTTTCAATGTGGTGCGCCATCAGACGGGAGCTGAGCGCCGAGCATAGCTGTGCTGATATAGTAATAAAGAGCACGACCGCCCGTGTGTCATCCCCGCACTCCCCACTCATCTGTCAACCATGCTCCGACGGCCGCCTTCGCAAATATATGCAAAACAGATGGATACGGCCCCTTCACACACTTCCCCCCAATTTCCGTCTCTTTCACACACTGCAGGACCCCCTTCAACCCACCCACCCACCTATCTGCCTACCCCGAGCCACCCCACACACACACACACACACACACACAAACACACGCATTCACTCTCAGCCAAACAGCTTCAGGTTTTCCCACTCTCCCATTCCAGAGATGATCTAAAACCAATTACACTGATTGAGGCGCAAAGCCATTTAAAACGATTACAGCAAAGCATTGTTCTGCATTTAACAGGACAAGCAAAGAAAACCGGCACAACAAACCTGGCACAGCATGCGGTGAGAAGGATGAGGGGAGTGATGTAGAAGGAAAAGAGGTGTGTGTGTGTGTGTGTGTGTGTGTGTGTGTGTGTGTGTGTCTATGTGGGGTGTAGGTGGAGGGGAGGCAGATGAGAAAAGTTTTGCCCGGTGATTTATGCCTCTTTCCCGGCTGGGATATGAATCTGGGATGATGCTCCAGAGAGCAGCACTCCAGATAATGTTAGCCCATTTAAAAAGAGCAGATTTGTGTAGTCTATCAGGGTCGCAGAGTATTTTTTTTTTTTCCCTCCTGCCTGCCTTCCTCCCTCCCTCCTCCGGCCCCTCCGTAGTGAGAAATTGGTTGTTATCATAGATCACAGATACTGCTCAAACCTCTTATGAAAGATGAATTAATTTCACTAATGCTTTAATGCAAAGCTCTCACGAGGGAGGCAGACTGGTGATAACCCCTGCCTCGTCCCCGCTTCCTCCGCTCGTGATTTATGCCCTCTTTTAGTAGATGAAACCGCCTAGATTTGCCATCCATCTGCAGCTTTGAGGAATCCTATTACACGGGGATCTTGGACCGGACAGGACACCGCACACACACAAGAGTCCAAAACCAGTTGCTTTGGTTTCTGGATCACATTAGATGTGTGGACTAAGTGTTGTGACAGATGTGCAAGCGCATCATTAAAAGTCATCAAAAAGGACACAGGGGGGCAGGTATCTTGAATCCTCGGGGGGAAGGTGGGAGAGTGACTCGGGTTGAACGCGGAGACAGATGTGCGCTTTTCTCGGCTCGTGTCTTACCTTTACCGTCCCCCATTAATAACGTGTCACAGCTGGTGACATCATGGCAGGAGTGCTGAGTTGTTTGTGTTAGTTTAAAACCGAGAAACAAAATGCCATCCAGTACGTTTCGCTGCGCCCACGAATCCGTCTGTACGTTGAGTGCTCTGTGTGAGAGGCGCTGCAGCTAGTTTGATTATTAACTCATCATCCAGTCATTTGTCAAAATATTCCATTAATCATGATGCAACCCAAAGAGGTTGAAATTCTAAAAATATAAAACAGAGAACAACACAAAAAAGCGAGTATAACAGCAAGTGCCACTTTTAAATTTTTTTTGTAGTTCAACTCACTAATTAATCAGCTTACTTTTTACTTAAAACCCCATTAAGTCTAAATCAGTATAAATGATGGTATGTAAATACATATAATATTATATAATAGTTGAAATATCTCTGACACTCAGTGCTAGAGGCTTACTTTCCCCCTCTTAAATGTGGCTTTTAAATGACTAGTCCAGTGTGATTATATCCCTTGTTTTTATTGTCAAATGATTCTAATACCTTTATGTGACATGCCTGCAGCACACGTATTCTGATAGCTTAGGCTGTCCTGAAAAATCTGATATATGTAATGTGATTGTGCCTTATAGAGCTGAAATTATACAAGCATTTTTACACAAAGAGACCAGGCAAACCCAGTAATACGCAAAGTGGCTTAGATCTCATGTAGTTCCAACCTCTTTGGAAAGAGAACATTCTTTTTTCTTTTTTTTTTCTTTTTTTTGTTAATAATCTTACTTATTAGTCATTTAACCTAAATCACGCTCAGCTTTCAGCCTTAAAAAGTGGCTGAACTCAGTGTCATAAAATAAAATATTGGGTTAAGTTACTTACTTTCACACTTTCTGTTTGATTCTGATTTAAGTGACAACCTCTCCATATGCAAAACATCTTTTCTTTCCGTAAATCCCACCCTGAGTTATAGCTGTATGTGAAGGGGAGCGAAGCGGGGACATTAATTGAAATGCTGAATAAGAAGGAAGTGGACAAAATCGTGGGCGCATTTCTTCTGAAAGGTCGCGGTGATGGATTTGGCGGCTTGTCGTTTCCCCGTTGTTCCGTCAATCTCTCCACCTCCCCGGTGGGGATTAATATATTTATTTGTTTGGCGCGGTTATACATGCCTCCAAAAACCATTGCATCATAAGGATTTGTCATTGCCTTATATAAATAAAGTATACGACCCGGACCTTAATGTGCCCTTGCTATTGATTGTTTTACACAACGGTAAAGGGAGGGGGAAAAAAAAAGAAAAGAGAAAGGAAGAAAATAGCCGACAGGCTGTAGATCAACATCCGTATGAGTTTGTATTTGTTGTTTGGCACCATGAGTGTGTCCATTAAAGCACTGACTTTTCATACCCTTTTAGTGCCCCCCTGTAGTAAGCTCTGAGACGGGGCTGTGATTACTTTCAAGTTCTGCCCTCGCTGAAAGTTAACTTCCTTCTCTCCTTATGATTTAAACGCCATACGTGATTCATAGATGTGATGCGTACGTTAAGGAGATGAAGTCATTTAAACTGGCGTTGCTTGTAAAATGCTCTCTGCATTTATCACCAGACAAGACACCTGTGACACAGATGCTGT
This sequence comes from Paratilapia polleni, assembly GCA_015106735.1. NCBI lineage: Eukaryota > Metazoa > Chordata > Actinopteri > Cichliformes > Cichlidae > Paratilapia > Paratilapia polleni. The sequence continues at coordinate 39,486 of VUQI01016329.1, forward strand.
TCTCTGTGACAGGCGTGATCCATGAGACTGCGAGGCGCTCATAAATGAGGGGCTAATGCTGAAATGAAAGCTAAATTGAGGCCTTCTTCACTCATTTTTCTGGTATACAGAAAGATCAGGAAAAAAAAACGAGCTTGTGAATGAACGCCGCTTTCTGGCTTTTTAAATGCATCGACTAATTTTGGCTTCTTTACTGCTGTGTCGCTGTGGTGAAAGAGAGTGACTGCCCTCTGTAGTTGCGGTACATCTTTATCCAAGCACACACACACACACACACACACACACACACACACACACACATGTTCATGTGCTGTCCAGTCATGTAAACCCTGCGTGAGGCCCTCGGTCATTTGATGGGCCCCCCTGGATGATGGAATAAAGATAAATGCGACTGTCTACAGGGGCTCAAATCAATCAGCGTTTGTGTGTATTACTTATTACTCACAGTGCATTTCTGTCACAGGGCTTTTGTGTAACCCCCCCCCTCCAATCCCTGTCCCGCACTCTTCTTCCCCCTCTTTCCTTCCGAACATCACCCCGCCATAATATTATTTATGGGGTTCAGACTCTGAGCTGAAATATAAGAAAGGTCAGAAAATCAAAGGGGATGGACCGGGAAGCAGTGGCAGGAGGGTGGTTTGGACAAGCACTGTGAGTGGGTTATGCCTGAGTTTTGTGTGTGTGTCTGTGTGTGTGTGTGTGTGTGTGTGTCTCGACTGTGTCACATGTGACATTTTATAGCAGCATGATTTTCCATTGGTCACAACTGTGGAGTTTTATGTAGTAGTTTCAAGTGAATGCGATGGCTTCTACTTCCCCTTCACCCCTATTGTTTATCTTTTTTTTTTTTTTTTTTTTTTTTTCCTTTTTTTTCTTTT
>VUQI01016330.1:0-12469 GCA_015106735.1 Paratilapia polleni
GTATTGAGGCTGTCATTTTTGGCATCTACATGAATGTTAAAATCACCCACTATGATTATTTTATCTGAACTGAGCACTAACTCAGATAAAAAGTCTGAGAATTCAGATAAAAAAGCTGGAGTGGAAAATTGCTGTTACTCCTCCTCCGCGGCCTGTGCTTCGAGGATTCTGACAGTTAGTATGACTCGAGGGTGTTGATTCATTTAAACTAACATATTCATCCTGCTGTAACCAAGCTGATAAAGAACCTGATGAAGAACTTTTGTCCTTGGTTTTTCAGTGTGGTTGGTCAGTCGACTACAAGAGGAGTTCTGCTGGTTCCAGGCTTACTGAGGTGTTGGAACACTCAGAGCTTTCAAAATGGTTTTATACCCTTACCCTGATCTCTGCCTCCCCAGACCTCCAGAAGCTTTGGGCAGGGGGGTCTCAGCCCACCTAAACATGCATTTTGCCCACCCAATCAAAAGTTAAGGAAAATATTTTTGTATTTGTTCAGTCAGTGGGAAAAAATGACTAACTTATGATGGCCAGCCTACAGTCACCCACTGCAGTAACTCTTAGAGATTTGAACCAAACTGATTTGACTCTCAGAGCATGCACAAGTGTACAGATATGAACTCAGTGCTAGACACCAAGTAAAGAACACATACTTTTATACTGATTCTGTTTTTATCCTGACAGGCAGATCTTAAATAAACAGGTCCATACATAGTCCAATCAGGTCAGGTTACCACAGGTGGACGTCAATCAACAATTAATGAAGAAGTCAGGTAGCAGCTGACCACAGTTTGGAGCCACAACAAAGATTTCAAATTGAGAGATTTCAGTTTTTGTCTGTAATAAATTTCTAAAAATGTCTAAAAACTCATTTGTCAGTTTGATTTAATGAGTTTTGATGTAGCTGTTGTTTCTCCTTTACTGGCAGTCCAAAAAATTAACCCAGCTTGATGAACTGTAAATACCTTCATGATCTTCAGGAACTTCAGCAGCAGCTTCTCTCTGTCCTGAGGTTTGTCCTGAAGGATGATGACAGAACGAACCCTGAAATCACAAAAAGGAGGTTTATTAATTTCATGGATAATTAATCTTCATCAGGACATTACTGCAGAGACGAAACTGTCCTCTAAGAGATACAGCTTGATGATTTCCTCTGACAGCAAACCCAGCAAGAACAGAGAGCTATGTAGCATAAAGAATGACATCATCTGCATATAAAGGCATTTTCTGAGCTGTTTCTAGCCCGCTGATGCTCTTTCTCTGACTCTGTTTGGCCCAAATGTGGCCTACGACTACAGTTTTCGATGGGTTACATTTAGCCTTGACTGAAGGCATTATAACTCAGAGCACATCTGGCTGCCTCAAGTCAGTTTCAGGTTCACCTTATACTGGCCAGATTCCAGGTGTGTTGTTATATTTGGACCATAGTTGTCAATGCCATAACTGAGCCATAAATGTTAAAAGTAGTCTAGCTTAGGCTCAACAGTGTTTGCTTATCTGGGTCACTAAAACTGCATCAGCATGAATTTAATGGAAACAATCATTTGATGGAGCTTTGAGTCACAGACTGTGTTTCTATTTTATTGCTGGTTAAGTGTTCCCTATTAATTCAATTCAATTCAATTTCATTTATATAGCGCCAAATCACAACAACAGTCACCTCAAGGGGCTTTATATTTTCGGGTAAAGACCCTACAATATTAGACAGAAAACCCCAACAGTCAGACGACCCCTTATGAGCAAGCACTTGGCAACAGTGGGAAGGAAAAACTCCCTTGTAACAGGAAGAAACCTCCGGCAGAACCAGGCTCAGGGAGGGGCAGCCATCTGCTGCGACCGGTTGGGGGTGAGGAGAAACAGAAGAGAGCAGCGGGAGACAGGACAAAAGACACACTATGGGAGAGAGACAGGGTTATTATTAAACTCTGGCTCTCTCCCATAGTGTGTCTTTTAATAGAAATATTAAAGATTAATAATAATTAATTAATAGAAAGATGACATGTATCTGCCGGTTGCACCAATGGTTTACCAGAAGGAGACGTTGTTGAAGTGTTGAGTGAACTCTGTCAGGTTTGGACTCTTCTCCTCATTCTGCTCCTTAGACCACAGCAACACCTCTGGAAGCTGGAGAGGTGAGAACAGACAGGTGAGAACAACCAACTCTTTCACATCCCAGTGCATCAAACCTGTAGTCTCTGGCAGGTTGGTGGAATATATAGACAGTAAAGGAAAAACAAAGATTCAAAATCATCTACACATAGATAAAAGCCAAAGGTGTTCTTTGACAGCAGTTCATGCATTGGCTGCAGCCATGCTGTAAGCCAAGAGAGTCAAGAGTCCATGTTAAGAAGATTTGGGAGTGGTGGTGGAATAAGTCACAGGAATTACTCGGTACATTTAAAAGTTACAGCAACAGATCTTTTACAAGCACCCATATGTGACTTGTTGGCCCCTTTCACTATTGCCATAAACCAGGTGAGAATACTTTGTGTTTGATATGCAAGCAGCTTTCACAAAACAGCAGCATTTGACATCCTGGGAATGAGAACAGGCTGGAACAACAGGTGAGAGAGACAGACACGTGAGAGAGAGACGGGTTTGTACCTCGATCTTACTGAAGAGTTCAGCATCCAGCAGAGTCAACTGTTCAGCTAAATCCTGACTCCTGAAGTCCAGAAGAGTTCCTGGTCTGAGGGAGGGGGGACAGAAACATGAAAAACTGACCAATGACAGCTTAGCATGCCGTGCTTTCATCTACTCAGGTGTGAAGGCTTACCTGGCGGCCACGCCTTTGGCAGCGAGTGGGCGGAGCGACTGAGGTGAGCCAATTAACTGACACCTCTTCTCCATCTTTGACAGGATGTTGGAGCGCAGCTGGTGGGCCGGTCCCAGCTCTCCACCAATCAGAAGGCTGAACACCAAGTCCATCAGCAGCAGCAGCAGATCGGAGTCGAGCTCTATCGCACTGCACACACACAATTCACACTGATGAGACAGGGCCACAAGTATGTGGACGGAAGATCATACGTGACCATTTAACATGCTTTAAAAACCTTCATCCTGCTGGCCCACACGGTTACTGAATCAGCCACACAGCCGAGGAAGCGTACAGCTGCACTGAACGGAGTGGGCCATTCAGCATATGCACCAGCTGTTTTCTTTTAAAGGTCTGCAGCTCGCTGTAGGTGTATGCTGGCAAAGCACCGAACCAGTTTCATCCCCAGATCCAGGCTTTGGACTCCAACGTTCTGATACAGTGGGTGACCAGTCAAAGTCTTCCACACCAAACTGGGAAACATTTCTTTATGGAGCCGACTTCGTGCAGAGGGACAGCATCATCACAGAGGTACTACTGGCAGCTCTGGGAATCTTGGTCTTCATCCGGTCTTGACATGCTTTTTTTTTTCTTTTAAAAAAATCTTGATCTTTTCTTGGTCTGATGACTGTTAATTTTGATAGTGAAGGTTTTTCAACTCAGCTCCAAATCTATGCTGTCTGATTCATTGGTGCTGACTTCCAAAAATTCATGAAAAAAGAACTAGGACCACCATGGCTCACAGTTAAGAGTATAACACTTTTGATGCTGCAGAAAGAAACAGACGCCTTTGAGCCCTAATGTCAGTGAGACATTTGTGGGTGTGACCCTAATCAAAATGAAACCAGGTGAAAGTCATCCTCTGCTCAACAACTCATTCAAGCAAAAAGGTACAGAAAAAGTACACCAGAGGAAATCCACATAATATTCTGGTCTTGGCTCAACCAAACAGAAAGTCAGTAAATTTACCTCCTCACCCCCCAAAGTAAAAGGCCTAAACATCCATTTCCATGCTCTCCATACAGACAGATTTACAATACTTAAAACCCGTAAACAGAAGACAAATCGTAGTAAAAAGTTATAATTTTGTGTTCTAAAAAGGATAGATATATGTCATATTCTGTCTTTGCATAATAAGACAAGAACAAATCATTATTTAAGTCCCCAGCATGTTCAGTCTGTGAGTGATGTTTCCAACAGGCCTCTCTTTGGAGGTTCCCTGTCTCACCTACAGACGAACAGCCTCACTGCCCATAAGCTGTAAACCCTGTCTCTATCAGAAAGAAAGGAGATCCCTGATCCTTGTTTCTAATGCTGCTCTTGTGTTTATAAATCCTAATTCACAAATTCAGGTAATAACCAGGTAGACTCCATGTGTGGTCCTACATGAGACTCCACCCTTGACTGCACTGTGTGGATATGAGAGATGTCCCCTTTAATCTCAGTGTGTGTGTGTGTTTCTCACCATAGTTCGTCCACCACTCTGACCAGCAGGTGAAAACTGTTTTTGGTGGCTGTCAGGTCTGTAGGTTCCCGTCTGTCACACAGGTGTCTGTACGTGTTGGTGGTTAAAGATTAACAACAGAGTGTGGACAGACAGACAGACACTCACAGGGACTGTGGGTTCAAGGTGTTCATGCTAAAAATACCTGAACAAAGTGGAACAGGTGAAACAACACAGACCTGAAACATAGAGAATCACACTGTCTGCATAGAAAGATATTTTCTAAGGAGTTTTTGACCTGTTGACAGTTTCCAACCCTCTCTCTGACCCTGTTCTGTATTTATATAACCAATGAATTTTTAACCGAAAAATGGCCAATCTACAGCTTTCTATGGACCTTCTAGTTCCATAAGTGAGCTCTACGTGTCAAAAGTATTCAAGATCAGGCTCAAATGTGTCTACTAATTAGAAAATCACTAAAATTTTCAAGCTTAAATCTCCAAACATATATCATTCAAATGAAAGTCTGCAAAGGGTTTTTTAATTTCATTTATTTAACTGGCAAAATGTGACCCTCCAGATTAAAACTCTGTTTTCCAAGACTGTCCTGAGCAAGATAGGCAGCAGGCAGTCAGCAGTGGGTGGAATAGCTAAACAAACTGGAACAGGTCAAACCTGAATCCTATAAAGAAGCACATTGTCTGCATATAAAAGCATTTTCCAAGCTGTTTCTGACCCAGTCCAGCCTGGATTAGCTGAAGTTTGATGGAAACAATAATTTGAGGAATCTTTTGGTCACAGACTGTGTTTCTGCTTTTGTGTTTCAGGAATTCAGAGGAATATTCATTTGTTCTGATAGTACTCGGCTTCTTTTTCAGTCTTTCTTGTTATTAAACCACATGAGTAAATGTCAGCGTACAAAAAAAGGAGTAAGTGATCAGAATCTGAGCAGCCATTGGGCTCAGTCATTCTCTGAATGTGTCTCTGAGGATATCTGTGCTGGAGTTTGCTGATTACATCATTTGGGCTGATGAAGCTCCTGTAGGTGCAGAGAAAGGCTTCACGGTACAGGTCCTGGTCTGCAAACACGCATTCACACACTTAAGAAACATGTAGGACTGCCTTCTTTCATCTGAGCAATATTATAAAAATTAGAAACATTGTGTCTCAGGGTGATGCTGAAAAGCTAGTTCATCCATTTATTACTTCTAGGCTGCATTACTGTATTATTATCAGGCTGTAAAAGCTTCCTGAAAAACCTTCAGAAAAAATGAAGGGAGTTCATCCTCCAAACTGCCGGGTTCTCTTAGGGTTCTCTCTCTGATCTTGTAGGGTCTTTATCTTACTCTATAAAATCCCTTGAGGCGACTGTTATTATGAACTGGCACTGCACTGATACAGAACAAAGTGTTAGAACTTCAGATTCCTGAAGCTTGTTGGAAAGGTGTTGATTACAGAAATCTTAAAGCCCTGAAAATTGTATTATTTTCTCTTGAAAATGTCAGTAAAACATAATACAAATAATTTAAAGTCTATGTTTCACTAAAACAGTCTGAAGACAAATATCAAATGCTAAGACTGAGAATTGTGATTTTTTTTAACAATCTGTTCATTTTAAATTTGCTGCCACATGTTTGAATAAAGTTTTTCTAGCAGCTTGTTTCCCTCTGAGCTGCATCAGCTCTTCTTTAACTCTGTCAGTGTTTGAACTGAGGAGGCCAGCTGTGTCCGTTCTTGTTGATGTAGGACTCCAGCTGCTTCTTTGTGGTGTTTCTGGTTTCATGAAGCTCCAGATGTTTCAGTGGGTGATGGCCTGGACTGTATTCCAGTCAGTTTAGTAGCCGGGCTCTTCTCCTGTGGAGCTGTCCTGCAGGAATATCAGTGTGGTTTGTTTATCACCTGCTGGAATCAGAAAGAGCTTCCCTGAAACAGACATTGCCTGGATGGCAGCATGTTGCTCCTAAACCTGGAGATATGGTTCAGCATTAATGGGGCCTTCACAGATGTCCATTGCCAGAAGAAGGTGGTGGTGTTTCTGGATCTTGTTCCTCTGTTTGTTCTTTGCGTGGTAGAGTCTGAGCTTCCTATGTGGACGCAGTGATGAGCTGCACTCACTGCTGATGGTTTTCAGTAGTGCAGTGATTTTCACCACAGAATCAGGTCTGAGGGCCTGAACACCAACAACATCCAGCTCTGTAGCTACTCCCTGTCTGCACACATTTCTCTGAATCGCTCATCAGATTATGAGCCGTAGATGATGGATTCTTTGTCATTTTACAAACGTTCTTCTTAAACTGTTGAACTGTTTGCCCCACAGTCTTTCGCAGAGAGCTGAACCCTCCCCCTCTGTGGGAGGATTGTTTTACAGTTACTCATGTCACTAATTCACCTCCTTAGATGTCACATGTTCCTCCAGCTGTTTTTTGTTTTAGCACTGGACACCTTTGACAGTCTGGCGCTCATACTGCAGACTTCCTTTATTTAAACATGCTGCTGCACATGAGAAGATATTTTTCCAAAAACAATCAAATTTCTCAGTTTTAATATCTGATGTCATTCCTGGACTATTTCCTATTACATAGAGGCTGTAAATGATTTGCACTTTTTTTTTATAAACACATACATATTTTATTTGTATCTAACAATGTTCCAGCTCATTGGAGAACAGGGTTTGTACACTTTTTAAGTATGCACACACTCTGTTGATTTTAAAAAGTTGGTACCTCTCAAATGTAATTTAGTATCTTCTTCACACAGGTTTGTAAGAGCATAAGCATGTACAGTCTATAATGAGCAGAACACGTTCAGGACTTACCTGTGCTGCTGGTCTCTGTGGCGTAGACCAATAGGATGTCAGGTGAGGCTGCCTTTACGTCTGGCCCCTCCTCCTCCTGAGACAGAGGTTAGAGGTCAGCAAACAGGTTCAGTCAAAGATACAAAGTAGAGAGGTCAAAGGTCAGATCTGCACCTCAGACTTCATGGTGATTCTGTCGAGGATCTCTTTCTGGTCAATCAGTAACACCTCCTGCTCCTCCTTACTACTCCTCCAGCCACGCTCTGCCTCCTGTTGGACACTCTGGGAACTGCAGGACAGACAGACGGCTCTGAAGGTGTGTGCAGGTAAATGTGTGTGTGCAGGTGTGTGTGTGTGCAGGTGTGTGGTGTCTCACCTGTCTCCACTCTGACTCTCTTCGGTCTGTTTGTCTGCTGAATCCTGACGACGTCAAAAACAAGAAAACTTAGGTGACGACAAAAAGACAAAACTATAAAAACTGCCCAAACATTTTCAGGCCTCACTGACCTGCTGCTTCTTCTTTGGTGGTAGAATTGGAGCAGGAATCAGCTCAGGTGAGGGGGTGGACTCTGCGTCCAGGTGTGTGTCCAGGTGTGCGTGAGAGAGCTGATAGGAGGCATCGAGCTCTCGCTGTCTGCTGTTGTATCTGTGACTGAAGGCTGGAGGCCTCTGATAGAACATGATGGGAGACTGATCGCTGTAAGACGAACAGAACTGAAGGTACTGATGGACTGAAGACAGACAGACAGGAGAGAGACAGACAGGCAGGTAGACAGACAGACAGACAGAGAGAGACAGGAGAGAGGCAGACAGTTTAATAGATTTTCCAGTCGTATTGATTATCAATCAGCTGCTCTCTCTGTCTTCACTCACTGTGTCGTTTCTTCTCAGGGAGGGGAGGAGGCGTCTTGCTGGGGGACAGAGGGGAGGAGACAGGTACATCACGCCCCATGACATCATTACAAGGGGCACGGCTCTGGTCCACGGAGGTGGAGTCAAACTCAAAGCAGGGCTGAGTCTGAGAGCTGGTATTACCTGAAGTTCACAGACAGACAGGCAGTGTGACAGGCCGACGACAGACAGGGGGACAGGCAGGTCAGACAGGTTGCTCAGGTGTTTCCTCACCTGTGGTGCTGCGTCGTCTCTTCTCCGGCAAGGCAGGGGGGTGGGAGGAGGAGGCAGGGAGAGGGAGGATCGTCTCCGATGAGGACTGGTCCGCGTCTAGGAAGGCATAATCCGGATCCTCCTCTGAGGACGAGACACAGAGCAGATCCATCAGAGTCAAGAACACCAAAGACCAGGTCCAACAAATTCCAGAACACCACACACCAGGTCCAACAGAGTCCAGAACACCACACACCAGGTCCAACAGAGTCCAGAACACCACACACCAGGTCCAACAGAGTCCAGAACACCACACACCAGGTCCAACAAGTTACAGAACACCACACACCAGGTCCAACAGAGTCACAGAACACCACACACTAAGTCCAACAGAGTCCAGAACACCACACACCAGGTCCAACAGAGTCCAGAACACCACACACCAGGTCCAACCAGTTACAGAACACCACACACTAAGTCCAACAGAGTCCAGAACACCACAGACCAGGTCCAACAGAGTCAGGAACACCACAGACCAGGCCCAACAGAGTCCAAAACACCACAGACCAGAGTCCAGAACACTCTCAGGGGAGAGTTTTTCAGCAGGCTGTAAAGTACTACATAGTAAAGCCATAAAAACCAAAGGGGAAGCCTGTTATGGGGCTACTTATAGAACCGGTGTTACATCGAGGAACTGCCTCTTTCCTGCTTTTTGTGGAACCATTTCTCCACAGCTGAAGTTCCCACACGGACACATTTTTAAGGTCCAACCACCTGTTTAAACTGAAACTATTTTGTGTGCTTAATAACAGTTGAATACTTTAAGTGACTGAGATTTTTAATCAGTACAGAGTAGCGTTCATACTGGTGTTAGCAAATAAAAATAGTCAACAGATCATCATGCAGGAAAGAAAGTGATGAGACTTCAATTCAATTCAATTCAATTTTATTTATATAGTGCCAAATCACAACAACAGTCGCCTCAAGGCGCTTTATAAACTGTAAACCCAGGTGAGGTGGCGCCATGTTCTGTGTTATATTCTTATATAAAAGCGAGGTTGCTGAGTGCCTATGTCATTTTGCAGTCATCGTCCTGCAGCAACTACGTCACTATTTGTGGAGGAATTTCCGAATTTCTGAAAGTGTAGACTCTGAATGTAAGAAGTTAATGTGAATTTTTTGTGTATGCAGACAGAAACAGATCTGTGATTTTTGTTGATTTATCAGTTATTCAGCGTATAATCAGAAACAGATTGCATGTAAACACCGACTTGACCCCATTCAATCACAGACTGATAGCAGACTAACTCCGTCTTACTGTCTTAACGCCATCTTGACGCACCAAAGTTGCTTTGAAGATGGCAAACTGACTGTGAATGGTTGCAGACTTGGTCCCCGTCCTCGAAACAACCATTTCAAAGGCAATGAGATCACAAGGTCATTGCACACGGTCACTATAATTTTGCTTGTGCCGTGGTCTCCAAACACTGAAGCATAGTCCTCTAACCTCCAAATGTGGACTTTTCTGCCTTTTAAAGGTGGGAAATACTCATTTCGTGTACACGAACACAAATCGGCACATATGAGCGCCTACGGGTGAAAAGCTGCTTTCAGGGACATGAAAAAACTGTAGATTAAAGGTTGTGACTATTTCATGAACTGCCGTGACTGCATTGGACGAAAATATAAAACTACAAACAGCTCATTTATGGTTTTTGTGAGAACCAGCTTAAATCTTTCGTCTCTGTCTGTCATATGATCAGCATCATACCCTCAGGTGGTTAACGGCACTGATTTGAACGGGAGACGTGAGGCGGTTACGCTTCAAACACGAGAACAAATAAAAACAACACCAAAAATCTGAAATGAACTGAGTCGATCGACACGTGAATGCAGCTTTTTGTAAACTGCTGTAAACCATCGTCACTGTACTGCTGACCCACTCTGCAAAAACATGCAAATACAGAATCAGTGTTCTACCTGTAACGATCTGCAACGCTTTGCAATCACCATCATATTGATTTTCAATCACGTTTATCTTGTAAAAATATATAAAGAGTTGCAGGGAATACGCAAATCCCACCACTACTTTAACATCACCTTTCATGTCGTTTCTCTTGAGATAAAAATCGATCCAGAAATATCTCCCCTGTGACAGTACACAGTTTGGGCAGCCTTCCTCTGTTTAACCTGACGCATCCTGAAGCGCGCACACACACACACACACACACACACACACACACACACACACACACAGGCTTTCTATGCAAATCTCTTTTATCTCTTAAACTTCCTCTGGAGACTGCACGGACCTGTTTCAGGTTTCAGGTTCTGGGTCCTCACACAGACTGAGGTGCAGACACATGTGAGTCCAGCAGGAGGCAGCAGTGAGCCTCAGTCCAACGCCTCCCTGCAGAGAGGAAGCAGCAGCAAACACGGCTTCCTATTTCTGTCACCTCACAGGAAGTGATGTCACTGACACCCTCCTGCTGCTGACGGGAAGCAAGCGCGTTACCACAGTGTGTGTGTGTGTGTGTGTGTGTGTTACCAGTGAATGTGTTCTGAGCAGAAAAGTCTGCAGAAGAAACAGAGCATCGCTTCAAACAGTCGTCCTCACAGTCCTGAAACACACACACAGAGGAAGAATTAGATATTAATAAATCATAGAAACAAACAGATGGAGATAAACTCATGTTCTGGATTTTATTTCTGTGGTTTCTCCACACTGTTTCTGTTTCTCTGCAACATATTCAATAAATCCGGACTAAAGCTACATTTAATCCAGATTAAACCAGGATTGAAGCTGTATTCTTTCCAGTTTGAAGCTTCTTGTTTCTGTCTACTTTCAGCTTCAAATAAAGAGTTTCAAAATAAAAGACAGAAGCCATAAAACACATAAAAATGAGTCAAATGAACACGTATCCATGGAAACAGGCATAATATGTAAATTTGAGTCAGGTGAGCGTACCTGTTCAGCCTCTGTTTCTATTTCAGTCTCTCTTCTCATCGGTGCTACTATGGCAACCTTGCAGGGGGTGGGGCTTAATGTTGATTGACGCTTTTTAGGAGGCAGAACTGGTGGGCTGAGACAGACAGACAGGTTCAATTTTAGCTCTCAGGTTAAAACCACACCCAGCAGTGATGTCATCACTGTGCAGAAGTACACCTGTGCACAACTGCAGCCAGGTGAGAAGCTGAAGCAGTTCAGGTTGGCAGAGAGTGAATCTGAGCATGTGCAGCACGGCTGGTGGTTGCTTCCTGTGTGTTATAATCAGGTGACCCAACATGACACCGCCCACGATTTACGGCGTAAATTCCCGACATTTACCAGTTGATACCTGTGAACCTACGCTGCAGGTTTTACTATGAATCAGTGCATTTAAAATATTTGCAGGTTCCAGTCAGTGCACAGTGCACATCAAAGGAGAGAGGACAGAGAAGTTGGAAGAAACGTATTTATGTTTGTGAGTCGTGTATGAAGTGCTGAGTACAGATGGCTGACGGCATCCTGTGGTGGCTCTCAATCATATTTCTTCATTTTGTTAAAAAAATGTGGAATAAACATAAATGCTTCTGCTGTGACAATAAGTTGTTTCAGGATCTCCCTCATATTCACAATCATCATTTTTCTCAGGAAGGATGAGAATATGAAGGATGAGGATGAAAGGTACTTTCTCTTACTGCGCCTAAGGTAACTCTTCACATTTATAAATTCAAGTATTACATTCTCCAGTATTTTTATCTGTATTTCAAATTTGAGCTGGAATGCATTTATTTTAGTGAGAGACGACATGCAGAGTTTCACTCCACTCACAGCTGGAAACAGTGATGAATGATGGTTTAGTCTGAAGGTTTTTATAACTGCTGATATCATCACAGTGTCATTCAATTCAATTCAATTTCATTTATATAGCGTCAAATCACAACAACAGTCGCCTCAAGGTGCTTTATATATTAGGGTAAAGACCCTACAATATTAGACAGAAAACCCCAACAGTCAGATGACCCCCTATGAGCAAGCACTTGGCAACAGTGGGAAGGAAAAACTCCCTTTTAACAGGAAGAAACCTCCAGCAGAACCAGGCTCAGGGAGGGGCAGCCATCTGCCGTGACCGGTTGGGGATGAGGAGAAACAGAAGAGAGCAGAGCGAGACAGGACAAAAGACACACTATGGGAGAGAGACAGAGTTTAATAATAGCTAATGATTAAATGCAAGTGGTGTATAAACACATGGAGAGTGAAAGGAAGTGAGGAAGAGGAAGTGCTCAGTGCATCATGGGAAGCCCCCAGCAGCCTAGGCCTATTGCAGCTTAA
>VUQI01016331.1:7784-29982 GCA_015106735.1 Paratilapia polleni
TTACCATCCTGGAGATAAATTACCAAGTGACTCTCTGCAAAAAAAAAAAAAAAAGAGTTGGTTTATTGCAGAAATTTCCACCAAAGAGACAGAAGCTGACTTTAATCTCCAGCACAATGAAAATGAAATGAAACACATTAAATTAAAGTGCTAATTTTCAACCTTAAATATCAAGAAGAATAAATAAGAGTAGTCTTTTTCTATATCGTGCCCCAATTTTAAAGGGAAAGACAGTAATTAAGCAAGTTAAGTTAAATACTTTACAGTTGATGACTGTAAAAAGTGTACAACCCACATAAACACTTCTTCATCATAACTGGGGAGTTTTTTTGTTCCGAACTCCATCAAACCTTCATCGATGTCCCAAATGGATTATAAGCAAAACCTTTTTTTTATTTTAAGACAACCCCCCTCACTCAGACTCTCTTATTTGCCTACATTTCCACACAGCAGCAGTCATCTTGACACAACAACCTGCTCTCAGCATTCAATAACCCTGTATAATGTCAGCTGTTCTGCTCACCTGCTACTCCATACTCCACAGTGGATATCAGACATTGCTCCATTAACATTTGTGCAGACTGTATCTACAATTACTATTGCTGAGTTGTAAAGCTGTATACTGACTCAAACTATAAGAGCCCTCCTGCCCCACTCCCCTGCCATGTCTGATAATTTATACATTACCCACCTGGTGCGCTCCCCATATCCTAGGGTCTGAATGTGCCACACTGAGAACAGTTTCTGTCATCTACTCCATGAGCCCCGCTTTCCTTCTCACTTCGTAAGGGTTAAAACAATTAGAAATGGGTCAAAAAGCAACATGAGCCAACCCTATTAAATGTCCAACTCTATCTTAATACTGCCACAAATCATCAAGCTTCTTCATGCTGTCACTCATTGCCACATATGGTCAAAAGCATGTGAACAGTGCCGACTTGCCTTCTAAATCAAACATTTGGTCAAACATATGGTTAAAAACAAAGACAAAGTTAACTGGAATGAGGAAGACTAATGGAGGTAATGGCCTTCCCTTTCAGGAAAAGAATTTGTTCTTGCCCTTGTGGTCCACTGCTGACCCCAGACCCATAAATCTGGATGTGCAGGACAGGGAAGATGATGCGTGTTAAAAGACAGTTTTAGAACCTACAGATGTTGCTTTAATAGCTGAACAACAAACAAGTAAGTTCTGTACTGCCTGGGCACATAACACTCAAAACACACTAGTGTTGAGCATTAATAATCATAAATGTTCTGTGAACTTCTTCTGATGATAGAAAAAGTTACAGTTAGTAATGGAAAGGCAATACAAAGAGTTAAAGATCACCTACAGATACACCAAAAAATGCAAATCTGTGTGACATTCATGAAACAAGATCAAATAATTTATAAGACTGTTAAATAGGTCTAATGTCTAAACATGTATTCCTGTACCTCTCATGTGTGTCTATGTAAAATATATAAAAATAATAATAATAATAATAATTAATTAATTAAAATAAATAAATAAATAAAAGAAATGCCACACTCTCCTGCATAAAGCTGCATCATTTGTAAAACTTTTCACTGTCAGAAAATATGTCAGCTGTACAAACAAACATGTGCTCTCATAGTAAATTTGTCTCCAGGAGGCAGTCAAAAATGGTGAAAAACACCATAATTTTCAGATGTACAGTGCTTAACAAATTTATTAGACCACCACCCAATGTAAGGTTTATGCCACAGCTACCCGAAATTAACAGTATTAGTAATTACCAAAATATTTTTTTATGTTTCTGTAATGGTTAATCCACCAGTATGTACAAGCTCTTTGATCAAAGTGATATTTTTAATGCTAATTTTATCCATGAATTTTCAAATTTACTGTTTTACAAAACAGCAGGAAAAAAAGTAAAACACATTTATAATTTTTTTGATTAAGATGCCAAACTACAGTTATTCACTTGCATTCCTGAACAGAAAAATTAGTTTTCGTGGTTGAATATCATGCTTGATTAATTTCTGACTTGTCAGAGAAGTCCAGTGTGCCGGCTCAAATTTGGGTTTAAACACGAGAATTCAGTTTAAAATTCCTCACTCCTGTTCAAAATGGTAAAATGTCGAGAACTCACTGAAAAGGAAAGAGTCCACATTCAAGCACTTCGTGATGCTGGATGGTGTTTCTTGTTTTTTTTTATGAAAGGTGGTCTAATGAATTTGTCAAGCAGTGTAACTTCCCAAGAAAACTGACTGTGAACTCCTTCAAGTGGAAGTTCTTCAGCTTATATTTACAATATTACAACTGTGTGTCTGTAACATTGGTAAAAATGCCAGATTTTGATGGATGATGTTGAACTTGGTCAAATGAGCTTTAACATGCCAGTTCCTACAGTTTTTAATACCTTGTGTTCAGATCAATTATCAATTTGAGGTGATTTGATAGCTGATCAACTTGTGTTGTTCTGATGAAGACATGGCAAAAAGAAAAAAAGTAATCTATTACTAGATCTGCAAAACAACTGCCCATCAGAGTGTTTTTGGTCTGTTAGCTGACTACAGTCACTCCTGACTTTATTTTCCATTTCTACCACAGGGTTGGTTTAAAATATCTGTCACTGGTATATAAGTCAGGGAGGCATATAGCCTTCTCAGCAAGTTCTAAGCACTTGCATCTTCACTGCATACTCAACCAACTTAACACTCGACAAAGTTATGAGTAGGCTTTAGATCATATTAACCATTAAATACAATTTAAGCCTAGACCAGCTGAATTTTTTGGGGCTTAGTAGTCAGTCAAACACATAAACATCTTCTTGGTTGAAAACAGCTAGCAAAAAAAAATAATGCACCACTCCACTTTCTGCAGCGGTCAGGATGAATGAATCAAATTTCACAAGCAGTTCATTTATATGGTGATTATAAATAATTATACAAAGATATTTATCACCATTTGCCTCCCTTCTGCTTGCCATGATGTCCCCTACTGAGCTGCCCCTCTTTTAAGGCAGAGAAGCTGAGCATGGTATTTCTGCTATTTAGGACCTATACATAGCCGCACCCCTGGTAATGGGATGGGGGCCACTTGCTCATCCCTACCCAGATACTGATAGAATTCAAGTCCAAATTCAACAATCAGTAATAGTCTAGATCTTTTAATTGACATAACCAAGTAATTTTAAATCCCAAGCACGACCCAAGGTTAGGGTAAATCCTTAACATAACAGATTGCATCTGTGCCTAACGCCGTGTATTTGCCTTTCAGTTTTGTTTTTTTCCAAGACACAAAGGGACGATATTAACAGATATTAGCACCATGCAGTAACAAATTCATTGTTGGTAATACGTTATGCCAGATTAGTCTTCTCTATAATGACAAGCATATGATGAGCTACAGTACACAAAAATATACCCACGCACAAAATGCACAGCTACAACTGAACAGTTAAACAACACCTAAAACAAAAAAAAAGTTGTTACATTTGTGACTGTTACAGCCAAAATAGGTTACAAAAATGGTTCTGAAATATATGAAATGTAAATAAAATACACAAATATGTCTTTAAAATACACAGCACCAAGGATTCAATTGTGTTGGCAAACCCACAAATTACATGGCGACATAATCATGGGGTGAAGACGTGCAAACTGTGGAGATAAGGGCACACTTGCTTTGGCTAGGCCTGCATTAAGCTTCCAGCAGCAGCTTCTAGAAATGCATGTGTATGTGACATAACCCTAGAGCCAACAGATTACTTTTAAAAGATCGCGTTCATACAGGACAACGATAATTCAACAAATAAGGTTCTTATCTGCAGGTATTGTCCGTGTATGTGTGTACGAGCTCCACCTGTGTGTGAGAAATATACAGAGAATTTGTTTTCCTGGAGTCTGGCCTGCTCACTATGTGGATGAAAGGAAGATGCCTTTGGGGTGAGCACACGTGCTACAATCTCCCCTGGCCTCAGCTGTTGATGCCGGCCTAACAGAGCAGAGCAGAGCGGCTGCGTGATACTGTGTGGGTTTATGTGTCTCTTAGACACCCGTACTCTCCTTCTGTTAAACCTGTAGGGCAACATGCATTCAGTACATTCTCCAAATTCATAGCTGAGCCGGTTCATTTAACTGTGTGCGTGATGTGTGACCTTGCACTGAAGTCTGGCATACAGTAGCTGTACTGCAGTGTGACATTTATTTCTATTAATTAGGACAATCAGAAGACCCACAAACTAATATTCACCTGTTGATTGATAATACTTCAGTCTATTCAGAGCTTTCCTGCTTCAAATAACATCTTACTTCCAGGTCAAACCTAGCCAATTTTTAAATACCATGGCTTTCAAATACACACCAAGGTTGAGAAAGAGAAGCTTATTCATTTTTTTTCTCTAGATTTCAGACATTTTGCATTGAAGGCTTTTATTGTAGCATCACAATGTTATATAACAAATGACAGGCTGAGAATAGCACTACATAAAAACACCTGAATTCTGTTTTCCTTTGTTAGGTCACTGCAAATGGTCATTTTAATTCGTATATGGTTTATCTATTGAAGCCTAAATTATAGTTTCTGCATCTGTGGAGTTACTGTGGTTAACAGGGGACTAACTGGTATAAATTTTTCCCACCTGCACAACAGGTAAGGACCAACAGCTGTAAGGACCAACCATACATGTCCCTATACGCAAAGAAACTCTCTGCTTAAAAAAAATAACTTGAACAGGGATTCCTTTACCCAGCAAGATCCCATACAGTACTGTCCAAATGTCTTGAGCCACCACTCATTTCTTTATATTTTGCTTCCAAGGAGTCAGACTTTCTTGTAATTTTTTTTAAATGGTCTTGCACAATAGTTGTCCAGACTTTCTGAAGGGCTTTCAAAGTTTTTTCTTTGGACATTGGCTGCTTTTTCACTCATTTTCAGTCCAGTCCTTGTACCTGACCATTTTCAGAGGAATGTTTTTTGTTTGTTAAGCCACTTAACACTGACCTATCAATCATTCAGGCATAAAATAGACACCTAATTCAAGGGATGAACCAGTGTTGTGTCTATACATAACAAACAACTTAGCAAAGAACCAATTTTAAATTGTATCTTTAGGCACTTTGTTACTGGCACAAAAACACAAAGTTTGTGCTCATTTCTTTAGTTGAATCTATGAGAAATGCCAAAGATAACACAGTTTGACAGGCATAAAATAGTATTTTTGCACCAGCAATCTGGTGGTCACGGAGCAGAGGACAGTACTAGAATTACAGTCCATTCAATCTCAAGAGCAAAACTCTGTGTGATTCACAGCAATGTGCAGCTGATACTGTGTTACTGATGAATCCAGACAACTGCAATCAAACCTCACAAATTAAAATAATTACGGCTTCTCGTTTTATTAATATTGTTCGAGCTGCATCTCCTTTCTTTCTGCATCAGCTAAGAAGGCCATCACACCATCAGAGTCACATTACAGCTTCGTTTATAGAGACACCAGAACTAAACTGAAACTGTGATGATTTCAGGATTAACTAGTGTATCCCTCTCAAGCCCATCTAAATTGCGTGCAAATCTCATTGGTAAATATATACAGATGCAAATATTTGACAATGCTCTTTTATCATTGCTATCTTTTAATGTGGATACCATTTGTAAAGACATTTAAACCCCTTTAACTCTGACCACTCCCATTGTTCCAGATAGTTAGCCCTGCTAAGTCTACCAACTCAACGCCTGTAAACCCTTTTCCACTAGGACATAACCCTGTGTGCTGCAGCAAAACTACAGACAAAAATCTACTCTGTAAACCCGCACAGACTCTGTATAATCATTTCCTTTTATTTTGAAATCTCTTCCCTGTTTATCCTACTTGCTCCCTTAGTTTCTGTTTTCCTGCCAGTCTTCTGCCACACGTTTCTCGTGACCTAGTTACACAACCAGTATTCGTACAGCCACGCTTCCCTTTGTTCCCTTCCAGGTTGCTCCAGCATTTCTTTGTGACTTTGTGATTGACCTGCCAGTTTGTTTGTTTTTTGACCACTGTAAGATTTGCTTGTTGGAATTTTTGGATTTTAACACTATTTTTGGACTCTTGCCCGCCCCTTTTCGTCAAGTGTTTGCTTTCTGGACCGCCTACCTGTGTATGACCCAGGCTTTCAACACTAAAACTGAGTTACAGACTGTGACACTTTTACTTATAAAATGTGATATTTCAGGTCTGCACACAATTGGCCATGAACCTTTCTTTGATGTATGCAGTAAAACGGCAAACCAACCAACCAATCAAAGCAGTTACAGCAAGCTTTAGCCTTCTATTTAAAGTTAACCTCTTGGATTTTCTTTCACCATTCGTGGCATGTCACAAATCCTGCATTTAATGATGTGTTTCTAAGGAAATTTTACAGACTGTTGCTTAAAGAATATGCATTTAATAGTTTTGGCAATAGCCTCATGGTGTAAAAGAATATGTGTTGAATTAAGTGAAATGTTGCAGAGCTCAAGAAAAGCATCTTTAAATATGTGTATTGAAACTCAAAAAGAACAGATGCTACATTTTATTCACAATTAAGTGCAGCCCTCCTTAATAAACTGCTATAAGTGTTTTAGAAAGCTGTTGCATGTTTATGTTTTTACAGTTATGCTTTGTTACTTTCCATTATACACAAGTTCTATGTCAAAGTTGGGGGGAATGGACCTTTTTCTCAGGCCCCCATGTTGTAAGTTAGGCTGATATGAGTTTTTTATGTTAACATCGTTATCCTGACTTAATGATCCAATTACAGGATGTACCTAGACTTGACTGAAAGTGGACACCAGTGTGGCCGTTGTAACTACGAAGACTCTCTCTGGTGCCATGCAACTGTCAGCCATTTAACATCAGGATTAGCCACAGTTGTTGCCACGTGTCAACACCGCAATGAACACATGCTTGAGGTGTTGGTGGGGGAGGTAGATGGCTGAGCGACACAAAGAGGTGATGCTAGAAATGAAAGATTTCTGAAAGCAAGGGGAAAGACAAGTGAGGGACAGGCAGAATTAATCTGCTTTGGTTAGCTATTCTGTTTTCCATAAGAGGAGATAAGGTCTAGTCACTGCGACAGTGATGACTGCACATTCACATAAAAAATTACTTCAAAAAATATTTTTTAGGAAGCACTGCTGATCCTTTTTGTGCAAAATTAACTACTCTGCATTTTACATTTGCTCAGCCTTGTACCAACAAATGCCATGGGTTTCAAAGGGATCTGGCACCATCACAGAGCTGTAAAGCAACTTCACCAATCAGTCGACACATCTTTGTCCAGACGGCCATTTGGGCAGAGCCATTTATAGTGGGGGAAAGTCGAAATTAGCTCCTGTTAATGACCTTGCGGGGGATATGACTGAAATTTCAAGTTGACGAATCGGTGTAAAGAGCACTTTTAAACACAGCATACTTGAACGGTAAAATAAATGATGTGAATGTCCTTTGATGAAACACATCGATACTTTTGTCAATACTGACATTTCTACCAAATTTATAAAAATCTGTATTTAATGGGTTAAATTCTACACCATGAAATTTGAACAAAAAAGAATGTTAACAGCATGTTATCAGAGGTGGGCAGCCCATCTACCTCCTTCAAAACGTATTAATCTTAAAATTTACAAAATGTTACTGTTTTCCTAAATCTCAACTTAGTCATTTTCAGTATTTTGCTTTTGACAGCTGTAGAAGCACCATCGAACTGCATTTATTTCCCTTTAGGCCATCATAAGGCTCGAGCATGGCTGCACATGGCAAAATGGTCCTTCAACTCGATTGGCTTCTCTCTTGCACTTACATTGCCTCAGCTCCAAGAGCTATTTCTTATATTAAAGCTTTGACCACACACTCATTAGGACGGACACACACAGATGAGCAAATCGTAGATCAGCCAGAGAATAAAAGAAACAAAAAACACATAATCACACCTCCTCAGGAAGGCAGAAAATCCTCTTTCATGATAGCAAACCTAAAGAGTCAAACACTACTAGCTTAACAGTGTACTGTCAAATAGAATAAGTGAAAATAAATTGTATGTTGGACAGAACTTGATGTTTTTACTACTAGCACACAAATGAACACATGATTTATTCTCTACTTCTTTAAAGCCAAAGTTGCTCTTTACAAAGTTGAGATTTAGAAAGCCCATATTATAACATTTAATGCCTTCAGGTCATGTCATGAAATGTGGCTTTGGCTTTGCTGACACAGCAGCTTGAGAAAGACAAAGCACAAAAATGGAAGAACGTGAGGATTTACCTTTCCTGTGGCATTTTTCACACGTCAGCGTCCTGATGCAGAGCTGCAGGGTCTGTGGTACAAGGTAAAATTTGCTCAGACATTTAACTTTCCCCTCTGTGACATGCTGTCATAGTGATATAGAGCTGCAGCAGGTGGGAAAGAGTCATAAGATGAGGAAAGTGAAATGGCAAAATAAGGGAAGGTATGACTGCTAATGCATAGATGATGTGACAAAGCATGTCACGCATGCTTAACTGATCTGTTACAGGACAGTCCATCACAGAGTACTCATCACTAAACCACCACAAACACAAAATTTTCCTGCAGGACTGAAGTCACCCAGATCCTTCAGTCCTGTCATAATTTACTACGCCACATACAAAAACTCTGACCGGATTGTAGATCACATGACATTTTGTAACAGCACAAGTTTTGTTCCTTGTTGAGCATTGACTTTACAGCTTTTTTAGTTATTTCGCAGATGTTTGTACAGTGGTCCGTATGTTTAACAGTCACAGTAAGTGAGCAAACTGTGTACATAGACACGCTAAGCTCTGGAACATCCATTAAACCACCTAGAAAAAGAAAATTCCTTAGAAACTATAATTAGATAATATGTTGAGACATATTGAGAGCTCCACTTAAAAATGTGAACTTTGTATTTTACCCTGTGACGACTGTGTAGAAAAAAATCTGAGTTAATAGTCTTCCAGATACAACAAACATATACATACTTAAATGAATGAAATCCACACCCAAGTTGAATATTTGAGAATAGCAGCAAAGAAAATATTTATAGCTTTTAAGAGAAGTTAAGACCGCAGCCTGAATCGTGTCACAGTATAACAGAAAAGACATTGATAGATGTTAAAGAAAACAACTAAAATGAAAAATGTTGCCCTTTTTTATTCTCTATATCAAATGAAAAAAGAGGTGACAATGTTTTCAAACACCAAATCAGTCTCACCAAGTTGTCCCATCTACTTATAGTCCCCTACCCAAAGAACAGCTGTTTGTTTTTTTCTTAGTGTACGTATTGATTCGCTGGATTATACAGATCTTATTAAATTTAAATCTGAATACTTGTACAATCCTACTGTTACTTTTTTATATTTTTGTAATTTTCAAAGCTGTTTTTTGTTTCTTTGTTTATTTTGTAAATGTATCACAGACAATAATTTATCTCTTAAATCTTGGTCCTCCAAATTATCCAGCAAGTCCAAGTCCAAGGTCGGAGAGAGTCATTTAATATAAAGACTGTACAGCCCTTGAGATGAATGATTCGTGGAAAAACGCTGAATAAGCTAAAGGACTACATGTTTAAAAAAAAACCCTGATGGTATCAGGAAGGATGGCAAATCCTTAATTGAGTGATGATCTTAAATAAGCAGCAGACTGGAAATGCATTAAAGGACTATCACACTCTTTTACTCTGTTGATTTGCAAGTAACCAAATAAAATGTAGCTACCAAAACATTCACAAACAATCCAACATGAATTTGCACTTACACGGCATGCCACACACTAAAGCAGCAAGGGACTACACTACCTTAAATGCTGACAAACTGATATTCATTCTTTAAGACAAATTACACAAATTACATTTTGCAAATTACATTTGCTAAAGTCTGATTAATAAAGAATAAAGAACCGCTCGGTACTCACACGATGAAAAGCAATTAAAGGAAAAATAGCCAATAAATACATACAACCTGGATTTGTTGCAGGAATGATTAAATACCATTTACAAAGTTTTATTGTTGGATTGCAGAGATTGAGCACAGCTGTATTGTGACACTGACAAATTCAATATATGGCCTTGGTGTTTTTTTTCACAGGAAGACACAGATGTTTAATGACTTCACCAGGAGCTGTTTGGCTTAGAAATTACATCTGAATTTCCCTATTCAATTGATATGTTTATCAACTGAATTTGGTGGTTTTATATATTCAGTATTATGGAAAAATATGTTATTTTGTATAGTTGTTACCTTGATTTAAAAAAACTAAAAAGTAAGCAGCAAACAGTTTATTTCAGAATTTGAAGAGCAGCAGCCCATAAAACATTTTAAATCCTTATATAGAAAGCAAGAGTTCAAATCATTTTTTTCTAAATAGTAATAAAATTTATGTAATCTTTACATAATCCTGTACATAATGCACATAATTGTGAGAATATTTCCAACCTGTCCCAAATTTTACAACCTAATGTTTTAAACAAGATAACCACAGATTTGATTGTTTAGGAAATAAAATTCATAACACGACTGACAAGAATTTGTCAGTCAGCATTTTCTGCTTTTAAATATAAAACCTGGACATGTTTTAAGGTAGACACTGATAGTTAGCTACATGGGAAAATGTGTTATCTGCACATATTCACACAAATCTGCTGTGTGTATAATTTACCTTTAATTTTTATTTTTCTTTCCCTTTTTAAAAAAGAGCAGCAACAACCTTAAAATAAAATGACACTATGAAATATCACAATTAATTTTAGAGCATCTCTAAGGCTGTTTCAAAGTGTAGATATGCATTTGAAATAAATTGTAAAAATTGTTTGCTCATGGTTATCTTTTTCATATTTAGAGAGTATAAAACTCCTCGATACTGTATCAGTATCCAAATACTTTTCTTGAGACACATTACAGATAACGGCTGTATTGTCATCAAAGTCAGAACAGACACACCGCGGGCGATTTCATGCAGGAAAACCTTACACCACAGATGTACTTGATGGTCTAGAAATTTTTCCACCAGCACAACTCCTTTTTTTCAATATATTCATGATACCATTGCAAAAAATTGTGGACTTTTTTTTCCCGTACCAGGCATGTGTGTATATTGTATCCCTTCTGATTCTGTGGTTTACAGATTTTCCTCTTACCTCTGTAAGGTGTCACTTGTTGGCTCAGGGGGATATCCACTGCTTTGTCCTGTTCCCAGCATTTTTGTATGGCCTGTTTTGTCACTGTCAAAGCTACTTGTCCGATCCCAAGCGTGCCGCATGGCAAAACAAACTCCCTAGCACCACCCACAGCCTTAACACCCCTTAACCTCCCCAAACACCCCCCTTAGAAATAACCACCACAGACCAAAGACAGCAAGTCCTGATAGGGGAACTTTCTCCAGCCTGCTTTGTTTTTCTTTTCCCCTTTTACTGAATGGAAAGATGACAGAAATACCAGCAGGCAGGAAGAGACTGGCTGCTGAGCACTTCAGCAGGGTCTCTGCTGCTCAGCTACTCCTGATCGACAGCGGCAAAGGCTCCCTTTACCCTCGTCTGTCTAACTCTCTTCCCCTATAAAATATGCTACATACACTTCCAAGACTTTCCTTCACTTCCTGTGTTCTCTCCAGCGACAAGAGACGGGGAAATCAGAGTAGTGCCTGTTCAAAGGGAAACAGGAGGGTGACTGAGTGAAGTTAAAGAGGGAATAACAGAAGAGGTGGGCTCAGGGGACGGCATAAGGGGGGGGTCAGTTAAAAGGAACTAAATGGGAGTCCCTGCCCAGGACAGCTCTGTGCGGCACAACAACAGGGACAAGAAAGTCCTTCCAGCCACTGCTGATTATCACCTCTACAGTCACACACAAACACAGACACACGCACCCTTGCATAGTCTGGCTGATGAAGGGATGCACTGCAGTTCCGGGAATGCCATCAGTCACTCAGTAGGTGTCGTGATCAATTTAGCTGCTGAATCATTGGAGAGGTCCAGTCTGTAGACCTGGAACACAGTGTCAGATTATTAACATTTTGTAATGGTCTGAGGTTTCACATCTGTCAGCCAAAAGGTAGGGTGTGTTTGATAATAAATCACCACTAAGGGAAGAATAGTACTGAGTGACAGCACGTCAATCCTTGGTGCACCACACCTCGAAGGAAACAGTCAGCTGATTATGTATTTAGGTTGGAAAGGAAATTGTCATTTGGCAGGGGGGATTTATATTGCAACTGGGAACCTAGACAGTTTCCAAAGAACGAGTCTGAGAATATGAGCTTCTCTTTAGGTCGGACATTATGTTTGTTTGCAGAAAACCTAAACCCTGCCTCCCACATAAAAATACTAATCACCTAAAACTAGATATTTGCCTAAAAGGTAATAAATTAACTTAAAAAAAACTGTCACACATCTCAAAGATAACTAAATTAGGATATGAAATAAAACGAATAACAGCAAAGATATACATACATTTTATCAGATGATTTTCAGCTAATTTGTTAAACCCAAACATATAAAATCAGGGAAAAGATTTTACAAAATGCTTTGACAAGTGGCTTTAGTTGACATAACTCATGCATTCTTGGTGAAATCAGCCATCTGGATTTACCCCCGGGGCTTAAAGAATCTACTGCATGAATGAAGACCGGAGGAAAAAATTAAGAGCTGAAGTTTGTGTCTAAGTTTTTACTCTAACACACTCACAGACCCACAACACACATGGCTGGAGCTTCCACTGCTAGCTAGCTTAAAGCCAACTGCTCCTGATTGATCAGCTGTCTTACACCCATTCACAGCCTTTTGCAAATCTAAGTTTGTTCTGTATTTTCAACACAGCGACGTCACCGACCGGCTGAATGGAGACAACAGCATGCTGCTTCCCTACCAGCACTGCACGAGGGCTGAAATTATAAATCACAGTAAAGCAGGGGGCATTTCCTAATCATCCCTGTGAGGAGACATTCTCTCCATCTTCACATTGTCTGGTTAAATGATGAATGGCAAAAATAAATAAAAAAATAAAATAAATAAATATATAAATATAAATATAAATATAAATAAATATATATATATATATATATTTTTTTTTTTTTTTTTTTTTTTTTTTTTTTTTTTTTTTTTTTTTTTTTTTTTTTTTTTTTTTTTTTTTTTTATTTTTTTTTTTTTTTTTTTTTTTTTCCAAGGCCACCAGCCAAATATGGGTGAGTGATTCCTACAAGTCAACAGAGAGTTCTTGGATGTGACAGCAGCCCGGCTCCCTCGCAGTCTGTTGCACACAGATCAGCTTGAAGTATTGTTTAGGCACAAAGTAGTGAGAGTATGTCTCTTTCAGCACGTGAGGGAAAGCAACACATCGGGTGCTGAGAAGTCACAATGAACCCCCACTGAACCAAACAAAGAGGGACCAGACAATCTGTGCACGATGGACGCCGATTTCTCTGACAGTAAAATCTCGGTGTCATGTCAGCCTGGGAGTCCACTTATTCCATACTGCATGGTACATTCGACTGGGGAGGGAGGCATTCATATGAATGTTTTCTTCTTTTGTTCAAGCTTGTATAACACTGGATCACTAACAGGAATAGTAAAACAAAAAAATTAAGTCAAGCCATGTTAGCAAACATCTTAAAAATAGCAATAAAAGACGCACATTTAGTGACCTATAATACAATCCCACCTGGACCCAGTTTCCATAACAGCTTTCTTTCCAGCCTTATGTAAGTAAGAAAAAGTAACTGAACCCACTTTCTTAAAATAAATAGTTGCAGAGGTAAGTCTGGTTGCAGATATTTTTATCGTCCTCCTGGCCTACATCTGACAGCTCAAAATGGTAATTCTTGTCAGGGAGCCACTATTTACTCGTAATGCATTTGTACTCTAAAGCCTGTCTGAATGGCCTTGTCTCACGTAGCCAAGCAAACCGAACAAAAGGAGTAAATGTAGGGTAAGATCCCCCTGAATTGTACTTTGACAAAGCAACAATGAACACCAGTAACTGCAGATTTTTTTAAGTGAGTAGTTTAAGAAGGAGGAGGAACCACTGCAGTGCAAAACAAATGGACGACAAATTTAATTCTTGTTCTCAGTCTTTTCTTCAAAGTTCTGTCACAGAAAAGGACTTTACTGCTTTTCTCAAGCTACAGACACTTGAAACCAATTTGCTTTACACTAAAGCACCAAAGTTGTTACCCAAACTCCAATGCAACTATAGTTTATGAGCGGTGGTAAACTTATAATTAGCCTCACGAATCTAATGAAACCAATTATAGAAACAAGTGCAAATAAGTCTTTGGCATTGTGGATCAAACTAAAGAAAACAAACTGCAGCACTGGCAGACACCCGCTGGGCCCCCAAACACTACCCGTATCCCACCCACCTCAACCCCAGTCTCTGCGTGATCGCATGAAAGGTCTACAAGCAGTTGAGAGAAACTGCTGTGCTTAGCTGGGAAATGATGAAAGCATTTTCTTTGACTGGAAGTGTTTGAAGCTCTCCACAGTTTCTTTTTTGTTTTTTTACTTCCAGCAGAAGTGTACAAGCTTAAGAGTAAAGGAATGGGATACAGAGCACGAGGAGGGTGAGACATCTGCTAACCTTTAGAAAGACCACAGGGAAAAGTGGTCATTTTGTCATCTGCATTGATGTTGTTTAACTTTATCTAAACCTAAAATGGCTTACTGTTTTTTTTATTTTTTTAGTTCCTCATACACATATAAATATTGAAATAAAATCCAAGTAAGTGTCAGTATGTGTCAAATGTTGACAACAGTAGTCAGGCAGTATCACACTATTGGTGAATTACAAGCATTTCGGCTTTGTGGTCCTTCCAAAACAGACAGAAAGAGGCTGCATGCAAACAGAATTCATAGAAGTCTGCAGGCCTCTGCGGGCCAATCATATTTTGATGATGCTGCTCAAGAAGAAAATTAGGCCCTGCATATGTATCCACTGGGGAGGCAGGAATGAGCAGCATGATATCGGAGGCAAGTGGTGATGTGAGCTTAACATCCTTATTCAAAGAGTTTGTGCAGCTTGACATAACATTTAATCCTGTACAGATGTAGCCAGGAGAGAAGCTCAGATTTTTGTGCTTCGTTCTTCAAATCAAAAACCGGTTAAGTATATATATATATATATATATATATATATGAGACTACACTCCATAATAAAATCCAATTTAAAAAGTTGCAAATTCTGTCATTTAAGTAATGCACAATTTTATGGTTTGTGAATAAACACTGATGTGAAAAATGAAATAGATGATGACTGTTTCACTGCTATTGTGCATAAAGGCTCAAGGTCCCGGCATGGTATTGGTAATTTGTAGGTTTTATGCAGAGCTTTGCAGACCTGCATCTACATGTTGTAGCTGTATACTGTCAAAAAACATGTGGAACAACAAGTAATGTGGGCTACTTGTTTGTGTTGATGATCATTTAGCCTGACAAATTTATCAGCGGGCCGATATTAGCTATCTATCTATCGGTATCGGCATTTATAACGGCCAATAAATGAAAATCTAAAAAGTAAAGACGAGAAGGGGGAAACACCCTATTTTGTCCATAGTTTGTCCACCAGAGGGCACTCTGCAGCTTCCCTGTTGGCAATCTGTGTTTGGAACGCCACAAACACAACAACCAGCTGATCCGAGCAGAGTCGGGCAGAGCGTAAACAAGTAAATAAATAAATAAATAACTACACATAACAAATGTTAGGGAAATCTGTTTATGTTTTTTGTGTCCGAAAAAAAAATATGGGCCTGTTGGACTTTTTAAAAACACCAAATATCGTTATCAGTATTGGTTTTAAAAGTCTTTCATCGGTCGGATTCTACTCTGCTGTATATCAGTATAAGTTATTGTATATGTATAAAATATCCCACTTATAGTGCTGGCAATACAATCTGAGCACCAGCTAATGTAACTATTAGCAGGGGCGGAGCCACAACGGGGCCACCACTCATCAAGGATGAAGCCCATTAGGGCTCTTACATACTCAGAATTGGAGTTACATCAAGTACCTACAATTTTTATTTTTTACAGATGTGTTTCCCATTTTACATTTTGACTACACAACCACCACTTCAATTTGTGATTACCTTATGAGCTTTATCAACAATTTAGAAAGAATAACTAGCAACTGTTCTTAAGGTTACATAAAAGGCTTATTATATACAGTTTAAGTCCTTAATTCCAGTTTTAGTGAAGTAAACAGTGAGTGACCAACAAAATAGGCTCTGGCACTGAGTTAGGGTAAGAATTTTGCTCGCTTTTTACTCAAATTAATTTTATTATGGACTTGTTTGTATGTAATGATCTAATAATGAGAGAAATCTTTATTTCTTTTACTCTAATTCTACTTAGGAACAATACCAAGTGAATATGAAATACTTTAGAGATGTCTCTCTAACTGAAAAGTCATTTTCATTTTAGGTTAATCTTCCCATCCATCAGCTTTTGGTGTACAGTTCTACTATGTGGGCTACATTATGAATTGCTGCTCATCAAGCACAGTCTACATTTGTTTTTAAATGCAGGATATGTGTGATATGGATGCTTGAGGAGAGACAGTCAAGGCCATTATGTACTGAGGCTTGACATCACGCCACATTATTTTAATAAGAGCCACTGTGTTTACAGAAAACAGGAAAAAAGGCAAAGGAATGTATAATTTTAAGACTGAATGAGGCTAAAAGGATTTGATAAAGGACACACGTAATGGCACATGTTATTGCTTCTGTTAGATGGATCACACTCTTCAAAGCTAACCTATTCTGGCATTTGTGTGTTCAATGGCATGTGAATGCACCAGGTCTGATCTACCCTCTATGTCCTACATGCTTCCCAGAAATCTTGTTTAGAAGGTAATTGAGTGAATGAATAATAACTAATTCCCTCTGAGCTCTGTTTGGCTTTGTAGTGGTAACCAGGCGATTCAGGCCTTGCACTTTGATTTATGAATGATGCATCAAGAGCTCTAATCAAGATATTCAGTACCCTGAAACAAAAAGCCCCCTGCCTTCATATGGACATTTCCCTTCACTTAATAAATGGAAATAGACCCAAGTGGTCCATGTGTGCCTGATGTCAAACCTTGAATCATATTTAAAATGTGCACCTCAACATGAAACAAGAAATAATCATTAATAGTGAGGAGGAACGAGTGAGCTGCAGTTGACGTGTTTAATTCAGTTTAAAGTAAAATTCTGGGGCACTATAGCTTTGGCAACGTCTCCAGCAACAATAATAGCCCTACTAGAACAGAATTAGAATAATGTAGGCATCTCATATAACTAATAAATGGTCATTCAGCTGCTGTTTCCTAAAACACATCATACCTCCCACACAGCTGGCAGGAGAGCTTGGTTTTACCACACGACTTGCTACTGCTCAGCAGGACTCAATATGGAGGAGTTCCATGCTCTCATCCGAGCGTGTGACGTATGAGATTATCCAATTTAAGACATTATGCGGGGCATATATCACCCTGGTGACACTGTCAGAGATGAGTAAGAGCTACTGGTTTGAGTTGGCAAAGTGGGAAGGTTGGAGTATTTACTTTGGCTATGCCTTGCTGGAAAATTGTTTTTCCATACTGTTAGATTCTTGTCCCGCCGTAATCTGCTAATACCTGTACCTAAGTGCTGTTAACACACACACCTACTTTTGATGGATGACTATCTGAACTTGATTAAAGAGAGAACAGCCAGCTTACTGAAGGAGTTTGTTAATGGACTTACTGGGATTGTGAGGAAAGCCCTAAAGTGAGATGCTTGTTTAGCTTTAATTATCTTTGACTTGCTAATGATCGTCTAAATTGATGTGTCACCCCTCAAACCCAAGTTTAAGAAAGTAGACCCACTAAAAATAGACAAAGAACAGGAGGAAATAACCAATGTTTGGAAGCCTGGTCGAGTCAGTCTGTTTAAAAAAAAAAAAGGATTTAAATTTATAACCATGAAGATTTTAAATTCTGTTTTATCTGGTATAAGCCTAGAACTTTGTCAGAAATACAACAAAAGAGCAACTGGTTTAGACTTTACAGAGCAAGCAGAGAAATTTATGCTGTAAAAGGCCTGTTTACAGTATGTCATGAGTATCCATTATTTAATTTTATGCTGCACGCAATTTGTTTTCCTACACAATAGCTCATCACAGTAAAGGTTTCCTTGTGGGGAATAGGAAAAGCACAGCCTGTTCCCTTAACTTGTCACCCAGCAGCTCACTGCAGCTGCTCCTGTTACCATCGCTTGTTAAAATATCTCAAACTGATCAGCTGTCAAAAATAGCCAGTAATGAAACCAATACAATGCTTTTAAGAATAATAAAAAGTGAGAAAACACAACTGTAATAGGTTTGACCAATTTCTCCAGACCTGTTACAAAGAGAAAAATCTGTTTTATGCTGGTTGAGCTGTAACAGGTTTTGGGGCATCCTAGCACTGATATTTGAAATGCATCCAATACAAACATTGACTAGTTTTATGTCATCAGAAGACACAAGCACATAAAGCTGTAAGTCATCAGCATAACTGTAAACAAAGTTACCATGTATCCTTTTTATGCCACCAAGGAAAAAATGCAAAAATGATTTAGAAGTAAAATGAGTCTTTGGAAAACGCCAAAACTTATTTTTGAATATCTGAGAAATTTTGAATTGTTACTGTTTTCAAGTCCAAGGTCCTTGCTTCTCAACCTAAGAAGGTTCTTTACCCAAACCTGTAAGCTATAACTCAACCAATGAGATTTGTCCATGCTCAAATCACATACATACACTTGATATTGAGGGGATACAGTGGCTTCAGAAAGTATTCAGACCCCCTTCACTTGTGTCACTTTTGTTATGTTGCAGCTTGATGCTACAATAGTTTAAATTCATTTTTTTCCTCATTAATCTATACTCTGTACCCCACAATGACAAATTGAAAACTGAATTTTAGGATTTTTTGTAAATTTATTGCAAAGAAAAAACTGAAATATCACATTTACATAAGTATTCATACACTTTACTTAGTACTTAGTTGACGCACCTTTGGCAGCAATTACAGCCTCGAGTCTTTTTGATTATAATGCAAGCTTTACACACCTGGATTGGGGGATTTTCTGCCATTCTTCTTTGCAAATCCTCCCAAGCTCAGTGAGGTTGGACAGTGATAGTTGGTGGACAGCCATTTTCAGGTCACTCTTAAGATAGGGTTCAAGTCAGGGCTCTAGTACATCCACAGAGTTGTCCCTAAGCCGCTGTGCTGGCTTTGCTGTGTGCTTAGGGTCATTGTCATGTTGGAAGGTGAATCTTCGGCCCAGTCTGAGGTCCTGAGCACTGTGAAACACGTTTTCATTGAGGATATCTCTGTACTTTGCTCCATACAACTTTCCCTCAACCCTGACCAGTCTCCTAGTCCCTGCTGCTGAAAAACACCCCCACAGCATGATGCTGCCACCACCATGCCTCACTGTTGGGATGGTATTGGGTAGGTGATGAGCAGTGCCTGGTTTCCTCCAGACATAACATTTAGGAATGAGGTCAAACAGTTCAATCTTGGTTTCATCAGACCACAGAATCATGTTCTTCACAGTCTGAGAGTCCTTCAGGTGCGTTTTTGCAAACTCCAAGCAGACTTTCGTGTGTTTTGCACTGAGGAGAGGCTTCCACTCTGCTATAAAACCCAAATTGGTGGAGGGCTGCAGTGATGGTTGTCCTTCTGGAACTTAGTCCCATCTCCACACAGGATCTCTGGAGCTCAGTCAGAGTGACCATCAGGTTCTCTGTCACCTCTCTCAATAAGACCCTTCTCCCTCGCTTGCTCAGTTTGGCCGGGCATTGGTCTGCCAGTGATTTAAAATGACTTTTTAACAAAGGAGATTATGTTTAATACATGAGATAATCATGTTGTTTTGGTATCAGATTGGGTATCAAGACTTATGTAATTCTACTGGTATTGGTACCAACTACTAAATTTCTGGTATCATGACATCCCTATTGCACACTTATCACCCTCAGAGGTTGCCACCTTGGCTGCGTAGAGGAAAAGAAGGGACCATCAAACAATTTTGAGCCAGCAGAAGCAGGATACGTCATCTTCATGAGGCCAGTGATTGCTAGCTAGCTTACAGAAAAAAATGTTTTCCCTTCAGGCACTGCAGGTAAAAAAAAACACACATTAGATATGCTGTGGTGGTTAGCGTTACCTTCACTGTAGAAGAATTTATATAATGTGTGGTTAGAGGCTTAACTAAAGCTATCAAAAATGCAGCAGCTAGCTCGACAATCACTGATAAATGTTGCAAACTTGATTTCTGGGAAGTACACAACTCGCAGAGTTTCATTTGTGACAACAGTACCCTGTACATACTGTATGTAATATATAGTTTAAAATATACTCATGGAAGGATCCAAAAAGAGACACAATAAGCAATTTTAATCAAATAATAGTCATGTCTGGGATTTTTCTGGCTCAAAATTTAATTTTGGGGATTGACTACAGACAAAGGTAAAGTCTGCATTATCTTACTTAACAGTAGTCTAAACATTTTTCTGTTATTTCTGACCTTTTAATAAACAAAACATTTATTTTTTGCTTGGGAAAATGAAACCTCACTTTAAAAATGATAAGAACCCTGTTAATGTTTCTTTGAGGGAAGACTGAAACCTCTTTGGGAAATTCTAAATTCATTCATTATCGTTTCCTATGACACTGAAATAAAAAGAAAAAAAAATAATGCCATTACTGTCAATTCACAATTAGATTTTGATCTCTTACACCTGTAATGATCATCAGCTAAACAAAGAGTCACTTGTTTACAGTTGCGTTGGGGCTGCAGTGTAACAACTATTTAAGTAACTGCATTCATCAATTGGCACTTCCACATTTACTCAAGCACTTCATGTTAGCAAAGAGCAAGCACCATTTACTTAACACTTTGTCAGCCTTCGTATATACAAGTACTAAAACTCACATCCTGCAACTTGCATTCATTAATTATAGCTTACACAATGCATCATGAGATTAAATATTATTCTAAAATTATTCTACAAGGTTGAGCACAAAACACTGCCTCCTCTGAACTGCAGGGCCATCTTTTTGTTCTCTCTTTAATGCAGCTCTCGGTTCATTTGGATTTTAAACTCATGCATTTCTAACGGGAGCTTTTTATGTTTCTAGCAACATCTCAGCTAAATCAGAATAGACCCACACTAGCAAAGGCTGTTGAAAAGTTATGCAAAGTAGTGATGTGTAGTCTGGAATCACTCATGACTCAAATGTTGTCTTTGCAACTGTCTTCTAGGGGAAACAATACATCCTGAATGCCATTATTTGAAGTCAGTACATTTCTCTTTGTCTCCACTATTCATTCATCGGCATGAATGAATAAAATCTGTCGAAATTAAAGTGATAAATGATCACATGAGATTTTTTTTTCTCTCTAAATTGACAAAAAAAATAAGTCAAAACATGCAATTTGAGAGAACTGTGTCTTAAAGGAAAGGAACCCTTTCCTACGCAACACTATCATTTTAAACAGCTGCCCTTGAAATAGAAAGATCGAGCCTTCAATAGCAGAAGAAAGCTTTTTAACACAATTCCCAAGGCTATGATTAAGGATAAGACTTCCCTCAGGCAATTCCAAGTGAAGGGCAGATGAGAAATAGAAGCCTTGCATGTGGTCTAACTACAGGACAACTAATTGGTTATAAAGCCTCATCCAAGCAGATTTCTCTCTGTACGTATGTGAAGCCACATTCATACACAAATAGTCCAAAAGACTGACAGATAAAGTCTGGAGTGCTTGTGCTTATTTTACATATCGAGAGCAACTCTATTCATCATGTCTTGGCAGCTCTTGGCAGAAAATGGTGATCAGTCTCTGATGGCATGTAGCACAGCTTTGGAGAGCCATCACGCTAAAGGCCAGGTTTGTTTGAAGTTCGCTTTGCAATGCATCAGTGGCGATGACCTAGATTTCCTATCTCTCGTTCCTCCAAGAGTGCGGAGAGAGACAGCCTCGTTTCAGCACTCTCCATCTTCTAACTATGTCAGCTTGCCTGTAAACATTTGGCACAGAGTCACATCACTGCGTCTTCCCGTTTCCCTGCAGACGACTCCCTTTTCCTGGTGTCGACTCTTGACTCCCTACGTTTGTCCCCTAGGATAGAGGTGCAAGGCTAAGCAGAAGAGTTATTCCTGAGCTAAATGTGTACAGAACTCAATAATTAAAAAAAAAAAAAAAAAAAAATATAAAAA
>VUQI01016332.1:13350-26060 GCA_015106735.1 Paratilapia polleni
GTGCTGTGCGCTTAGTCAGAATCTTAGTCTTGTTACACACAAAAAAAAAAAAAAAACACAACAGCATGCAGCAACCACCACAGCATGAGCCAAAAACTGCAGTTCCTCTAATGGCCACTTGAGGTGGCTCCAAAAATGAGTCAATCCCCAGAGACTCCCATCTTAAAATGTCCAACTTCAGCCATGAACATAGCATTTTGCAGCCCTGTACAAAATGGTTTTGATCTCTATAGCAAATTCCCACCTTCATAACAAATATACATGGGGTGAATTAATTTCTAACATCCAAATAGATACTGGTAATACTGTGCTTGGCAACAAATAATACGGCTTGCTGTGAGGGTTAGACTGTCCAATAAGTTTATGCTTCAGTTTTGGTTAGTTAAATTGTAGTATTTTATAAATCTGTTTCTTAACACTAATTAGCAGATATCTATGTCTGTGTGTTGCACCCATACGGTTTATGGCTGCAGCCTACTAACCAAGCTTGCTAGTGTTAGCTCCTACCTCAGCACCTTACCCTGTGGTCTAAATATGGTCACAAGTGTCTTTAAAATGTTGGTGTCTCATCTCTGAGGCATCAGCAGCTTTGAGAAAATGTCAGCATTTGACTAGTAAAAACACGCTAGTCCTTCTGTGAGAAACCCATGGTGTGAACTTTTTACATTACTAGTAAATGCTCACCACCCTTAAATGCTGTGCAGGTTGACTTGGTGTTAGCACCAGTAGGCAGGTTAGCACCAGTTATGGATGCTGCTTGTTAACCATGTTTGCTAGATTTATTAAAATGTGCTCCCAAAAAAACAAATTTAAATAAATAAATTTAAAAAAAAGAAATGGCCAAAACACTAGTGCATGAGGCTTCAAAGCTCAGTCCAGTGCTTGTTAACATCTACTATATAAAGCATCTTAACCAGACATATCAACTGATACTGGATGTGTGCATTCCAAGACCAGAAGTCTCTGCAGCTGGTGATCAAGAATATACCACAATATCACCAGCACCACCCTTCTACTGAGCATACCAGTGAGGTGTCTGTGCAGGGCTCAAAGTATACACAAAAAAAAAACCCAAAAAAACAACCACCTCTGTTCACCCTGCTGTGATCAGACAAGCAGACGAATCTGCTGTCATACCACAAGACTTCAGAGCAGATTCTTTCCTCAGGCTGTAAGACGACTGAACTCATCCTCCACACTTTGACATGAAAAATACCTTTTTTTAATGACTGAAATTTTTTCTTCATTCTATGTTTTTGCTTGTTTTTTATTTGCATAAAAGGACTGCATCTACAATTTTGTTGTGCAGTCATGTGTTACATAATGATAATAAATCATCGTGAATCTTCCACTTGGATCAGATATTTCCTCAATTGAAATTCACTTCCATCAAAAAGGATTATTGTATTGTTACCAAAAGGGATGTATATTCAAAACAAGGTATTAAACGAGCATTGGGGCTAAATTATTAAAGACTGTCTGACTGACTGATGAGCAGAGGCAGCTGTTTTTCTCACATGCTGCAGCATGCACACAAACCGGGCTCTTAGTAACAATGGCAGAGATAATTTTAATGTTAAATACTGTGGTAAATTTAAATATTGCTCATTTCAAATTTTTTACAAAAATTTACAATTTAATTCTCAATTTTTGTTGAAACACTTTTTTGTTGTTGTTGTTGTTTTTAGTTTTTTGTCCAATATCCCCAAATATTTACTTTACTATAATATAATTAGGAGTGGGCATCATTTTTGAAAATTCAAATAGTCATTAGGTTATATACAAAAAAACCCCAAATAGTTTATGCAACTTTATTATCATTATTATTATTGTTATTACTATTATTATTATTATTATTAATACTAATTTATTTATTTGCCTAAAATATCTATTTTTCCTAATTTTTACCATCTGGTAGGATGTAATGCACTACTACTGCCTGCAGATGGCAGTAATGCATCTACAAGCTGTGTGCTGATCGGCAATAAACAACAAAAATAGTAGCATGTGTTACCAACTACCAGAGATCAGATTGTTAAAACGTGTGACACGCCGTGAGAGTAGCTGCTACTGTACAAAAGGAGAAACAAGCGAAGACAAACACACCATCAGAAAGTATTGTGGGCAAAGTTTAAATAATAAACGAGGTCCGGTGCAAAATGCGCCAGGTAAAGCTAGCATGTCACAAGTCTAGTTCCCAGAGAAAATCCAATAGTATTGTTGCTTGAAATGCCCACTCCTAACTACAATACAAGAAAAGGATCAGCTAGTAACATATGACACATAATAATCTTGGCATTGGCTGTTTGTTCTCAAAAATACATGACTAACTGTATGTTTTTCTAGAGTAAAACTGACTCTCAGCTAATGTATCCATGACAAAGCACCATCGATCACCAAAAACTATTTTGAGGAGCTATAATGGCAGCAACATGAACAGTCATAATTAAGTCTCCATATAATACGGCAATTACTGTGTTTGTACATCTACTATCGGTTTTGCAGACATTTAAGAAACAGAAGTATCTCAAATTAAAAGCCTGTAATTTCCTCTTACCTAAGATGAGTCCAAACTCCTTTGAACAAAGAGTCTCTGAACTGCCACTCAGAGAACTGCCCCTGCAGTTCTCCTAACTAGTTTCTCCAAACTACTCAAAGTGAGACCGGGGTGTGAGTTTGTGAGTCCTAAAAAGGCATGAAATGACCATCACGTTACTCCAAGCAAAGCAGTATATTCAAAGCGCTCATTGTGCTTCTGTATCTCATCACAGCAGACTTCTCACTACAGCAGTTTTATAACACTGTTAGTGATATCCAGCTGAGATGTTTGGGGGAAATGAGGTTGATATATGTTAGCTGTCTATATATTGGCCCACTGCTAACAAACTGTTTGGGTTTATTTGTGTGAATGTTTTTAGGCAAAGTCTTTGATGTTAGATTTTTTTGTTGAGGAAATTCAAAGTTTCTCAAACTGCAACTCTTTGTTCATACAGCCCTAGAGGATATTACTGCTCAGGCTAATCATCAAATTCTTTATGTGTTTTATTGTTACCAATGTAGGTGGAAACAAAAGCAAACTCCCAGACAGATGTTTAACACATGTTAAAAACCATTTTCCAACATATCTGTTGAAACAGTACAAGATTCAAAGAACTGTATACTGTTAGCAATTAAAGCTGTCTGTTCCTTTACAATAATAAACATTTCAAAATACCTATAATTTTCTTTTTAACCCCAAAGTGGACAGCTCAGGCACTTCAGCAGATGTATGCTTTTAGTGCTGTTTGTGTGTTAGCAAAATTATGCAAAGGCCGAGAGTTGATGCAAGAGCAAAGAAAAAAACCCACTGAATGTTGTCTTGATCACTTTCCTTAAAGATACTCATTGTAAATTAAAATAGCTCAAAAACTCCAAAATGAACTGAAGTTACCAAGAGAATATGAAGGAGCAGCCACTATGACTTCAAATCCAAAACATCTATGTGTTGTGTTGAAGATATCAAGTGAAGTTGAACTAGGGCTGGGTCGTACTTTCATGTAATACCAATTTGTATCAAAAGATGCTACAAAGTCAAGTCATTACGATAATTAGAAAGATGGCTTGGGAAATGGCAAAGCTCCTTAGGCGTAGCTAAAAAGAAATATCAAATATTAAAAGAATGGCAGGACACATCTGAAAATATCTCAGCACACCCAGTGGTAAAATGCTGCCCCCTGGTGGTCAAAGTTTCAGGTAAAATTTTAAAAGGGCAATTACAAAAAGTACCTTTAAAGTAAAAAGCACATATGGACAGCGAGGTGGAAGCACCAGTAGATTTCCCAATCAACTTGAACATCGATGATATAGCAAGCACTGATGAGCCGATGGACCTCTCAGATGGTTCTCCCTCTTGACTCTGTGTAGGATACACTGGGGCATTTTAACATGTTTTTCAGCTAAAAAATGTGCAATGTTGAGTTTGTCCTATCGAATCTATCGTTAACAGCGCAGTTTTAATAGCACAATGGGTCCTTCTAAATGTTATAAACATTGCATTGATGCTTCAGGACTCAGAACGTTACTCTGCATCTTGACTTGGATTAACCCCTTCTCAGTACCAGCTCATAACATACTGATGAATGTTCAGGAATGCCTTATTGTTGTAGTTTATTGCAAGGGTTACCCCCTTTGACATCATGATCCAACACACTGGGACATCCCTTTAACACTGTTTTCCAGTGTGAGGAAGGACAAAATCACACAAACATTTAATGACCTACAACCAGAAGACAAGAGCACAAATTCTGACTGGGACAGCTTTCTTTGCACTTCCATGTTACTTCTGTTTTGAACTTTATCTTTTCTGTCACTGTTCTGTTGCTGCTTAGATTCAGGCACTAAAACTACTTGATTAGGTCTAAGGGAGAAAAAAAAAATCATGGTTACCACCACAGAGTTTTTGTGTCTGTTTAAGACATTGAAGGACTAATATTCACTCTGTTGGACTCTCCTGCATTTTGAAAAATTACACTAAAAGGGTACCCAGGCTATGAATTAAAGCCTATGGACTATGACCAAGCGTCAGTATATGACAACTTGGTGGGGGTGAGAAAAGCTCAATCTAAGCCACAGTGCACTAGGGATGTCACAAAACCAGAAATTTAGTAGTCAGTACCAATACCAGTAGAATTACATGATTCTCGATACTGTCATGGTCCCTCAGTCCTCCTGTGCTGGCTCACCACTGTTTCCTGCCTTCTCTCTCTTTTACTCTTTCTCTCCCTCTACTCTGTGTGAGGTTACCTTGCTCTTGTGTTTCAGGGGTGGGAGTTGTCCCGCCCTTTGGCTCTGTGCACCTGGAGGTAACGAGCTCACCTGTGTCTAATCATCTCCTCTCCTGCCACTACTTAAGGTGATGGTTTGCCTTGAGTCTTCACTGGATCATTGCACTGACTACAGTTAGTGAGGCTGGCTCCCCTTTTGCTGTTTTTGCTCTGCTTACCTGTTGTGAGTTTCTTACCATGTGATTCCTCTGCGCAGAAGACCCGGTGATTGGAGAATGAGAGACTTTGGTTCTTGAGAGAGAGAGACAATAAGGAAAAGGAATGGAGGATTTACCTGCTCGTCCGGATCCTGGACTTCACTAACCTAAGCCTTTGCTTGAGTCTCTGTGAACTTTGTGTTTTTATAAATAAAACTTGTGAACTTTTCGCCAGAGTCCTGCGATTGAGTCCAACCTGCCTGAGTGGCCATGACAGATACCCAGTTTGATACCACAGTGAAAAAAGAAAAGTATATATCCTTACATACTTAAACTTGTTTGTTAAAAAGTCTTGTATCAATCATTAATGGAATCCAATATGAACATTTAGTATCCATCATCTAACCGACTGACTGTCCATCTGGACACAACAGCTTTCAGACCACAGTGAGTGTGACCTTGGAGAAAACAACCAACAGAGTGAAACGTGCTGCATCGTATTCGGTTTCAAGCCTTCCTCATTCCATTCAGGCGCCGAGTGAGAACCCCCCAAATGTGTTCAGTGTTTCGCAAATCGTATAGGTCCCCATCTTTGGATTTCTCTCTCTACTAGAGCAGGATGCCAGCTTTACACCCAGGCCCTGGTGAATCGGGCCGTTGGCCAGCCAGTCGTCATTAGGAGAATTTACCTCTCACTGCCTGTCACTGCTGAGCACAGGACCAGATGTGATGCCGGTCTCCTGGGTTGCCAAACACAGCGAGACGCATCCTGCACGGGGGGAAATAATTCTAGAGAGCAGCTCTATCACTGCCAGGAGGAAACATCATCCAGTTCTTGCCAGCTTGACGGCTCTTAGCCAAAGAGCCAGCTGTTCAGAGGGAAAGTCTGAGTGCACAGAGAGAAGAAGAAGTCCTGTGGTTTTTAGGCCAAGAGGGACCTCCATAATGCAAAGCTCTCGACTGAAGAGCTAGACTACGGAACTGAAGAAGGACCTTCACTGCAATCTGGCTTATGAATTTAAAGTTACTTCAGTAAAACTACAAGATAAATGTGCAGAAAAAAATATATAATTCTGTACACAAGGGCTAATGGTTAATAATATTTTACCCTTACCCCCTCAAGTTATAGTAAAGTATAGCACTGATTTTCTACATTTCTTACTTTTGTTGTACTTTGCTGTACTTTTAGAGCTAATTGGAAAAAAAAATTAAATGTGATCTGCTGAAATTTTCAGTTCAGGTTTTTTTTTTTCTGTTTCCAGTTAATTAACAGTGACACCTAGAAACTGATAGAAGTATTTTTAGCTGATAGAAGTATTTTAAATGATGACAAGTGTGTTTTATTGTTTATTATCGTGTTTATACATATTTATGTGGTGTGTAACTCAAGGTGATTCTACATTTTATGAACGCAAAGTTTTTGTACTTGTAATATGAGGGAAAAAAGGTCAAAAATTGACCAGGCTTACAGCTGTGGTCTAGCAATTTTATTATATTCCATATAACATCACACCCTCTACAGCCTGCCCACTTCTTTTATTTATTGCCACAGGGCCTGCACAGAAATGAAGATGTGTCCCTTCACTTTGGGACAAGTTACACTTTTCTAACCTGTTGAGGATGATAAGCCAAAATAAAAGTAGTCATTACGAGCATAAAAAGCCTCAAACGATGGCTTTGTTGTGAAATGGCATGACTGAATGTAAACATCTTCATATTCTGGGCAGGTGGCCAAGAGGAATATATCACTGTTACTGGGCAAAGACTGTGCTGCATGAGGAGAGATATTTTTCAGGCGTGTAGTGAAGTATACATATGCATATGTTTTTTCAGTGACACCCAAGTGTTTTTTTTTTGGTTTTTGTCTTTAAATTATACAGCAGGTTTTAACACATACACTTCATAAATCACGAAAGTAAACACTATAAAAAACTTTAATTTGCTGAAAGAATGTTAAAGGAGGAAAAAGAGCAACTTTGGTGAATGGAGGTTTTTCTGGATCAGATGTTTGTTCAAAACTGTTAATGAGACACTGTAGGCAGATGTGTTAGCTGAAACCTTTGTGGGCTCACTTGTTATGGTCTAATTTTACCTGAATATTGCTCACAGAGCAGTAATTCTGGCTTTTACACGATTTTACAAGATGTAGTTGTTGACAGCAGATCAACAGATAATTTGCGCCTCTGGAAGAATCGATTTCTGTCTTTGCTAATTAGGATCAAACTCATAATAAGAGATGCTTCTGTTGACCTCACAAAGAGAGGTTTTGTTTTTTTGTTTTTTTTTAAACTACATCCAAAAATGCAGGCATATGCTTGTAAAACTGAATATACTCTAGAAGGAACTTCAATGTGACATTCTGCTGTTTTACAACACCAGATTAGTAACAAGGGAACTAGTTTGTAGTAATATGAAAATAGTACCTAACAAATGCACTGTTCCACTTTAAATACTAAAATGGGTCACTCTCAGGAGCTCAGTGAATTCCAGTGTGGTACTGTGATAGGATGCCACCTGTGCAATAACTCCAGTCGTGAAATTTCCTCGCTACTAAATATTCCACAGTCAACTGTTAGTGGTATTATAACAAAGTGGAAGCGATTGGGAACAAAAAGTGGTAGGCCACGTAAAATCACAGAGCGGGGTCAGCGGATGCTGAGGCACATAGTGCGCAGAGGTCGCCAACTTTCTGCAGAGTCAGTAGCTACAGACCTCCAAACTTCATGTGGCCTTCAGATTAGCTCAAGAACAGTGCGTAGAGAGCTTCATGGAATGGGTTTCCATGGCCGAGCAGCTGCATCCAAGCCTTACATCACCAAGCGCAATGCAAAGCGTCTGATGCAGTGGTGTAAAGCATGCCGCCACTGGACTCTAGAGCAGTGGAGACGTGTTCTCCGGAGTAACAAATCACGCTTCTCTGTCTGGCAATCCGATGGACGAGTCTGGGTTTGGTGGTTGCCAGGAGAACGCTACTTGTCTGACTGCATTGTGTCAAGTGTAAAGTTTGATGGAGGGGGATTATGGTGTCGGGTTGTTTTTCAGGAGTTGGGCTCGGCCCCTTAGTTCCAGTGAACTCTTAAAATCATGATGATGCAGCCATAGCTGTTTGGCATCGGTTCTTCAGTACCAATATTTAATGTGGTTCTCCCAGCTATAACAATCTATCAGTCATTTCACACAAAATCAGTAATTTTGATAAATGTAATAAATTGTAATTGGACAATATATAAATCAATTCATTTAGTACTGCTTCCTTGGTGTAGTGGATAACACATTTGCCTTTTATGCAAAAAGTCACTGGTTCAATTCCAGCTGGAGGCACATGTCCCCCTTGGGGTTGTGTCAGGAAGGGCATCCGGTGTAGAACTCTGCCAAATCAAACATGCAGAACTACCTGCTGTGGCAACCCCTTGTGACAAGAGAGCAGCCGAAAGTAGGTTCTTCCATAAATCAACTCCTTTATTGTGAGGTGGCAAAACATCAAAGAATCTTTCAAAATCTCACTATAAGTCATACAATTTCCATTTAGACCAAACTTTTTTCATCATAGCATGAGTGAGTTATACAGTTTTACTTTATTCTAAATTCATAACTTTTTATTTATTCTGGTTTTGGTCTTTGGTCAGCCCTCAGATTTAAAAAAAATAAAATAAAAAATCCCAGAACTCATGGTCATTTCTTACTTGTGAGCAACAGGAATTTATGTAAATCCCGCATTAAGTACCTGCTTATGACTCATGCATCCAATAGTGTTACAAATTAAAGACCTGGAAAAAAAATAATTTGCATGTTTTTAAAGCCTTTATTGGTACAACAATAACACAGAAAATGTATTTGCAATAGTACCACCCACCTGCTCTTCAACCTTTTGTTTGCCTTGAAGGTGCCTTTAAGGGAGAACAGCTGAAAAACGTGTTTCAGACAGAGGATAAACTGAGGGGCTGTACCAAGCACTAGTATAACCTTACCCTGGATTTTATTTCGTATTTACTCTTTATCGTTAGTCATGAACAAAGACCGTGCTATTCACGAGGTCACCTAAGAATGTTCGGCCTACTGTTCATATCCGCAGCTTTCATTGTCATAACATTTAAAATTCTGATTGTAAATACTTAGGACTCTGGGTGACACAGGCTGGCTCTGGTCCTGAGTTTGATCGGAGAGAACAGGGGAGTGGTACAACAGAAAGAAGAGGAAGGCCAGGTAGAGAGGAGGTGGAGCTGAAAAGGAGAGCATGGCTGGAATCAAAGAGAGAGAAAAGAAAAGAAATCAGTGAGTATAATTTAAACTTTAATTTAGAAATCAAGTTAAAAAGTACTGCGAACAGGCTTTGTGGGTATTTTTTACCATTTGAATGTTTCATCTCACTTTATTCTAGTCACATTACAATACAAGGACTTAGGACACATGTAGATATGACCTGACTATGCACATCGATTTATCAATATAACGCCACA
Organism: Paratilapia polleni; assembly: GCA_015106735.1. Taxonomy (NCBI): domain Eukaryota; kingdom Metazoa; phylum Chordata; class Actinopteri; order Cichliformes; family Cichlidae; genus Paratilapia; species Paratilapia polleni. Next base: position 22,768 of record VUQI01016332.1, read on the forward strand.
GCTTCAAATTTTAAGCAGATGCGCTTTAACGCTTAAAGGTATTATAATATTTAGGGACGGTTCTAATAATTCTTTTCTTTATTGATTAATATGCCACTTGTATTTTTGACCAATCACTAATATCATAAAAATACCCAAAATAGGCAATTTCACCTTTGAATTTCTTGCTTTAGCCAATCAAGAGCTCAAAAATTGAAGATATTTGGTTTGTAATGTTATAAAACAGGAAAGGTCGGATCACGAGTTGTTTAGTACCTATATTTAATGTGGTTCTTCCACATTGAATATTGGTATAACAATCAATTGGTCATGTCACACAAAATCAGTAATTTATATACATGTATTTAATTGTTTGATAAATTAATAAACTGATAATTTCTACTCCATTTGATAAATCCATTCAAATTTAAAAGGTGTTTAAAATATAGAAAACATCAGATTACCTGTTCAGACTTCAGCAGGCAATGTGTCAAGAGAGATGATGAGTGTATCAGCTGAGAATGTGGCCTCACTGTTCAGGTAGCAGCACTTTTATACTGTATAACTGCTCATGTGACCTGTACACAAGAGTTTTTGGTTTTTTTTTGTTTGTTTTTTTAATGAGATAAGGCATAGATCCTGAGAAACTGCACCTCATGAATACAAAAATATTTGTGATTTTGGATTGCTTAAGTCTTGAAATTGAAAATGTAACATGTTATGTTTTGATTTCCAGTACTATATTTTTGTTAAAAAATGTTCTTGGCATCTTGTCATCTTTTTTGGAAATCAGAAGATGTATAAGACAAGATAACAGTTTATTTATTTCTCAAACTAGTGCTGATCCATTGTATTGTTAAAGGCTGCACCTCCCTCAAAAAAAGAAAATAAAAGAAGAAGAACATTTTTTGTTACATAGTTTAATATCTGACTATCTGATCTACCTGCAGGTTATATTGCTGTCTGATCTAAGAACAAATAATTATTTTAAACACAATATTTAGGATATAATTCATTTTATTGGATACAAAATATTTGATCAGGTTTACTCTGAATACTTTATCTGAAAAAAATTTATACTAAATTATACTCGATCTTAAATAATTTAGAGAACAGTGTCAGCTTGTTTGTTATAATAAATGCTGAATAAATAAAGACAGAAAGTCTGTTTGTCAGTTTGGTTACTGGTGTCTTGGCCTGTGTGACTATTGCTTTGTCATGTGCTATTTTTTTATGAAAAGATGTGCAGTACATGCAAAAGCAGAAAGCCACAGCAATGCAGAGAACCTTGTTGAAGTTGTTTTAAGCGGGGAAAGAGAGATTCATTGAAACAATTTTTTTCTCAAGCACACACCCAGCTTTCATGTACATTTCAAGGTGTCCATCAATGTGAAAAGGTGCACAGTGCCAAATGAAAGAAGACAAACAAGAAATGAACACTTTAATAATGTGCTTTCATCCTTTTCTGCCATTTTGTAGTCTAACACAGATACTGTACATTATCAGGCTGGCCCTAACCATAACCTGTAATGGCAAGTTAGTAAATACTAATAGATTGTACATACTGGGAGGACACTGCTGTGAAATGCATATTAACTAGTGCCATATTAAAGTCTAAACAACAGAAAATATTTTTTGTGCTGCTTTTGGATGTTCTAAAGAAACGAATGCAACAGATAAAAAATAAAAAATTAAAAAACCAATACCTTACTGTTACATAGAGATGTTACTAGTGTGTCATGTTTGGGTGATCATCATGATTTAGAGATGCAACAACAAAAAAAGGCAATCTTCACAAACAGGGAATGTAAACAAAGGCACGAGAGTACAATTACAGCATCCCGTTTTTGTTGGGGTTCATTACCCTGTGAATATTCGAATAAAATAAATCTGTAAAATTTCTATTAAGATTTTACAATGAGCATTTGTAAGTGAACATTTTAAAGTAAAGAGGAAAACCCGTGAGCATATTATGGTTTAGATCTTCAGTAGGCTACAGTACACAAGGTCAGGGATCAGAGAGCTGAATATTTGTTCTAGGGGAACTCTAGTACGAAATAAAATTTACAGTATCCCGATGCAGTCATTTCAACTGAAAGCTGTGGTGCAACTAACTTAAAAGAATAAAGCACAAACACAACTTCTATATAAGACTACTAATATTAACTTATCAGATTTGCAGAGAACAATCAGCTCTTCTCTTAAACTAACAAAGTGACTGCAAATACACAAACTTCACACTTAGATCCATGGTACTCCATGTGGAGTAGATAATTTGATTATATTTTGTTGTGCCATGCGGTCAATTTAACTTCTATTAGCATTCTTGACAAAAAATGATGAAAATTCTCATGTTGTGAGCATGTATATTGTTTTTTCATGGTGGTCACGGCAGGACACAAGACAATCCAACTCCATCTTGGTTTCATAGTGTTATACAATTGTGAAATGGATCTTCTTCAATGCTATTTTTTGCTATCTGTCAGGATATACTGAAACTGTGTCGTGGGAACTACACTGAGGACCAGGAACGAGTATCAAGGCACAAATGGAATCAAGACTGGCAGGAACAATTCAGTAATTTATTAATCTGAAAACTCAGGCATTCAAATTGGCAGAAAATAAGAGCAGGTAACAGTAAAAGGTGAGGAATGACATCCTTACACATCAGTGTACAGTGTATGTAGGCCACACATTTAGAGGAACTCTTTCACATTCTTTTTTTCACTCAGACACACCTTCCTGAATGGTTTGTTAAGAATTAACATGACAGTCAGGAATCTAGTGACCTCCTTGTTGTTTGACTTTCAAGACAGATGTCATACCTGGGGAATATCACACTGAAGTAAGATGAAAGTGTTTTTGTTTTTTCTGTTTTTGCAAGCTTTCGTATATCTGAAACCATTCACCTGATTTGGATTGTTTTAAAGAATATCATGTGCCCTGTATATGAGGCTGCAAACAAAATATCAGTTCCCTAGCTGCAAAACTGTGGCTTCTACAGGGCTCCAAATCTGCTGTCAGAAATCAGACATCCAAATATTTTAGGGACTTGAAGCATCCATCATTCTTTGTTAACTTGTGCTACACTCCCATATTCATAGAGCCTTAGTACCACATATTTACGCTATATTTTTTGAATACTAATACTTTTTTTTTTTTTTTTGAGAAAATTAATGACAGTAAGGACCTGAAATTTAGCATAATTCCTATTAAGAAGTGTATCCTTCCCCTGGAGGTTTTTCAGGCAAATCTGTGATGGTCAGTTGGGAAGCTTTTTTTTTTTTTTTTTTTTTTTTTTTTTGTTAAATTGG
>VUQI01016333.1:3702-13994 GCA_015106735.1 Paratilapia polleni
GGGGGTGTTGGCAAAGGCATGATGAGTCAATTATGTGAATTGTGTGTGTGTGTGTGTGTGTGTGTGTGTGTGTGTGTGTGTGTGTGTGTGTGTATCTAGGGACTGAAGTCTGTGATTTGTTGCATTGGTACCTTGGAAATGTATTCTTAATTGTGCTGAAACCTTGTTACACCCGCAGACTGGCAGGTCACAAATGACTAGCCAGCTGCTCGGTGGCTGTGGGCACATGGGGAGAGAGAATTATAAGATGGATGGATGAGAGAATGTGAGAGCACAAAGGGGTGGGGTGTTTCATCCCCTCATCAGTGAGGCTGCAGGTGTCCTGCTGTCAGGTCTGGATGGGCAGGTTTTGATTTGAATGTCTGATCTACAGCCCATCTTTTGAAAGAGAGACCACCTTCAGCTTGTTTCTAGGTTCAGATTTATTGGCTGTAGAGCATGATATCACTTGGAGGCCAAAAATTGCAGTAGTTTGGTATAGTATGCTTACAGATGAATGAGGTCAACAAATCCTACAGTATATTTGTTGTATGTCTTACAGATGTTGCCTGCGAGGGTTAGTTATCATTTTTATTAATGCTTCTGCATATGTTCGGATGAGAAACATCATCCCATCTTTGATCAGGTAAGATCAAACATTATGTGGGGACACCCTGCTAAAATGTGCCATTGATTTCCGGCCCAATTCATGTCTTGGTGATTATGAACGAGACTGGAGTGTTAGCTTAAATGGAAATGACTGATGTTTATTGGCTGCTAATAAGCTATTACCTCAACCTTGCTTCAAGCTAGAAGTCAATCCATGCTCATTTCACTTGTAAGGAGATGGGAGGGGTGAGAAGAAGAAGGATGGGAAGGTGGTGGCGGCAGGGTTTGGAAGTATTAAGGAGACAGAGGGCAGAGTAAGATAAAAAGGGGAGAACATCCGTGTTTGTATTTCAATGTGCTGAGAGTAAGCCACAGCTTAAAGCAATTTATATACCTGTGAAAAATGTGCCAGCCATTTAATGGCTGTGGAATTAGCTGGGAATGGAACAGCACCTATTTCAAGGGCAGGACTGCTTGCAGATAAGCATCACCATTTACTGTAATATTGAAGCCAGAGGATAGAGTCCTGTTACAGAGGAGATTAATGAAGCCCATGTGGGTGATTGTGTGTGCGTGTGTGTGCTGGTGTGGATATTGTATTTATATCTTTCCTGGAAAATGTTAAGGTTTCCAGGAGTAAAGAAATTAATATTTCCTCATTTTGACACAGTATACCACACATCAATTGATTGTTGCCTCTGCTTTGAAAAAAAACTCATAACAGTGCCATCCAGTGGACACAGTTTCCTTGTGCACCTGTGTGTTGCAGCACTCACAACTGAGCCAGCACATTTGACCAGTCCTACTTTGACTGATTTGAAATATTTGGACTGGACATAGACATCATCATACATGCATGCACTTCCAAATACACAGACACACACAATTTTCCCTATTTGCTTTTTCCAGAAATGATAGATGAGTACAGTTTCTGGTGTATTGATTGAATGCTTTTATGGAATTACATCTTTGGAGCAGGTTGGGCTTTAGAGGAAAGACAAATAGGCCTGACTAAATGAGAGTAAGCACAATCCACTATGAGCTGGCTAGAAAGATTGGGCAAGGGGGGCACCTAAGTGCCAGGACTGGTTCCAGCACCACAGAGAGACATCCATCCTTCCTCGCCTCCTGCATGTCATCACCCAGGAAAGAAAGATAGCAGTACCCAAGTGGGGATTTTTGAATCCACTCTACTCCTCTTCTACATGCTACACGCAGTAACACAATGCAGCACTGAAAGCAGCAGTTCAGCTTGATCCGTTTCTCCTCTTGCTACAACATTTAAATGGACCTGCTCTATTTACTTTATTGATTATTATGAAAGCATTTCATTATGCAGAAAGTTATAGGGCCAACAAGCAATTATGAATTCAATACCGCAAATGTAAGCTGAAATGTGTCTTCATGGCACATGTGAGAGGTGAAAAAAAGTTATCAAGTACCAAGCACAAACTCATCTATGCGCACACACACACACACACACACACACATGCACACACATTCTGTGTAGAAGGAGTGCTCATGCCACCATTTTCAAACACTAGCTAATTCACTCACTTAACTGCCTGTGTAGTGTTGGTGTAATTTGTTAATAGCACTGTAGTCCATTACCAGAATCAGAAATATGAAATACTGTAGGTTCTTAAGCAGTTACACACGAAGGCGCTGCAAACAGGATGTGTATCCCCTATCACCACCACCACCTGCAGCAGCAGAGAAGAAGAAGAAAAAGCTGCATCTTCTATTGAAATGTATGTTATATACATTTTGAAGAACTTTGACCTTCAGAAGGTATGAAATCGATTTTTATGTGACTGGGATGAAGCTTAATATTAAAGGAGACATATCATATTCATTCTTGGACTCCCCTACAGTAGTTTTGGTGATTCACAGTTAAAAAAAAAAACCCCGAAAACAAACATTTATCATGTATTTCCTGTTCCTTAGTGGAGCCTGTTCCTTAGACAGGTGTTGGGATTTGTAATGTGAGGGTGGGGGCTCTGTGGTTTCAGGGTGGCTGTGGTTGCACATTTGGGTGCACATCAACATCAGTGACAAGCTAAATATTTCTACATACAAAGGCCAAAAACTACACTATATTGCCAAAAGTATCGACTCACCCATCCAAATCATTGAATTCAGGTGTTGCAATCACTTCCATGGCCACAGGTGTATAAAATTAAGCACCTAGGCATGCAGACTGCTTCTACAAACATTGTGAAAGAATGGGTTGCTTGAGCAGGAACTTGACTGGCCTGCACAGAGTCCTGACCTCAACCCAATAGAACACCTTTGGGATGAATTCGAGCAGAGACTGCGAGCCAGGGCTTCTCGTCCAACATCAGTGTCTGACCTCACAAATGCGCTTCTGGAAGAATGGTCAAAAATTCCCATAAGCATACTTGAGCAAATACTTTTGGCAATATAGTGTAAGTGGTAAAAAAAACAAATAAAAAATAAACAAAAATTTTTGCAAAAACAGGGGATCTAACAGCTTTTCATGTTCCTAGTTCACAGTGAGAGGACACACAAAAAGGGGGCTTTCTTCCAAGAGTTATTACAACTATGAAAAGGTTCAGAGGGTTCACCTTTACATGAAGACACAACCACCAGTTCACACAAAGACACGCTTATTTGCTCAGACCTGAGTGTCATTCTTAAATATTAGTTTATCCCCTTGACCAGTCCTCAATCTCACAATTCCCCCTTCAACATGAGAATGCTCATGCTAACACTACAGGCATTGTTTCACACCTAATCGTGTGCTGCTGAATCTAGTTTGATCACAATGAGATTACAGTGAGGTAGCAACTGAATGTAGGAACTGCCAGGAGACATTTGACTAATGACAGGTCCCTTCTGTCTAAAATTTAATTGTTTTACTCTCCATAATAAATAATTAAAACAATAACTTGCAGACATGTTAGTGTCTGACACTTCATATGTGATTTCAAACATGTAAAAAGACTATGCAACCAGCACTGAAGGTCAGTGAAGTCACTCCAACAGACCTCCCTGAAACAGTGCACTTTACCAAACACCACTCCACAACAGTCAGTTCAGTTAATTGAACTGGGGACAATGAGCAGGTTGAAAGAAAGATTAGATTTAATGAGAAAACAGTTTGTCTACACAATTACAGCTTTAATTAAAGCCAGGATGGACCAAAGAGACAGTGAAGCCGCTGGCCAATAAATGTAAAGGTTATCTTTCTGGTGGACAAATATGAGTTAAAAATAATCACTACTTTGGCTGAAAGTGATGAGCATAGGGCTGCTCTGAAAAATGCGTGTAACAAGTTAGGCTGGAAGTTAAGTTAATGATATGTTGCAGAGTATAATGGGAGCTCTCTTTCCTCAAAATGTTCTCTCTTTAAGACAGAGTCTTGAAAGATCTTTGAGTTAAATCACCTTTAAAACTAACACATCAACATTACAGCCCATTAACACACAGATTCACAGTAGCAGATACACATTCCAGACTGCATTTCAAAACAAATAAGTTGCTAAAAACACAACAAAGGAAAAAAAAATGGATTCAAGGTTTCAGTCTTTAACTGCCTGGCTGTTATTTGGGCTATTATCTGGGAAAGTGAGGAAAATCAATTCCAAGACTTTAAGTATTTTAAGTTGAACATATAGTCTCACGTTTAAATGTCCTTTTGAACATCCAGATAGATGCATCATAAAACCCATGACTCCAAAAGAAGTGGTAATATGTCTGGTAAATATTAAAATATTATACATTTATGATATTTAATATGAGAAATATCAAATAGCTGTAGTTATACATTTCAGATATTGGCCAGGTGCTGAGCGAAATTAATGCACAGATCTACACTGGATTAGGACTTTATTCATTTCAGTAATAAACATACAATCAACATGTGGATGTCTCCTTAAATATTGGGCACCTGTTAACATACCTGGACAGCCAGACCAAGTAAAATCTATGTATGGTAAACTTTACATATCATATTTGTGAAGCTCATAAAACCGATGCTCTAAGAGTGCTGATTCAGAACTGGAGATGAGTTTAGTCACTGCCTCTTAAAGAAAGTGATAAGCATCACTGGGGAATGATGTGGAGGCCAGAATAAAAGCTCTAGGAATTGGCCATGCTGTGGTTTTATGAAAAAAAAAAAAAAAATAGTAGGGTGTTTCAATGATAGTGGGGTGCAGGAGTGGGAGCTTACTAAAACCTCAAGCCACCGGAACACAAGCTTAAATCTGAGTCCCCAAGCCAGATGGGGATCAAAGCTATGGATAAAGCCAGGTTGCAAATAACTGAGCAGCAACCTGCTAATTCATGTTCTCTCCTCTGATCAGAAGACTAGACTCTTCAGTCCTGCAAGGCACAATATCGACATCCTGGAAGAAAATCAAACACTTAGCACACAGTAACAAATCTCCAAGATTAACTCTCAGGAGAGCAGAGTTTTAACATCTCTTTGTCTATGAAGTCACCCATAGAACCCGATTTAGAAATACTGACCTTAGAAAATCAACAAAAAAAATGTCCAGCCCTGTTTTATGATGCTCAATTGCATTTTAAACAGCACCATACTCACAGTCAGTCAAAATTACTTAGCAGTGACCACCAACCTTCTCAAAAAATACACCATCACTACAGTCCACAGAATGCTAACTGATGCATTTTCATTTGCAAGCAGCTAGACACATTTTAAAAAAGCATTTTGAAGTAGTCATACTTAAATTTGCTATTGTCTTGAATGGCATCAATGTACTAATGGTGGTAGGGCGGCAGTGGCTCAGGAGGTAGAGCGGATCATCCAGCAACCGGAGGGCTGGCGGCCCGAATCCTGCTCCATTCCAATCATTTCGCCGTTGTGTCCTTGGGCAAGACACTTTACCCACCTTGCTTCCAGTGCCTCCAACACGGGTGTATGAATGTGAGTGAATGTTTGGTGGTGGTCGGAGAGGCCGTTGGCACGGATTGGCAGCCATGTTTTCGTCAGTCTGCCCCAGGGCAGCTGTGGCTACGGATGTAGCTTACCACCACCAGTGTGTGATTGTGGAGCGAATGAATAATGGATTCAATGCAAAGTGCTTTGGGTATCTTGAAAAGCGCTTTATAAATCCAATCCATTAATGTTATTATAATGGTCAACAAAGGAGAACAAAATGAATTTGAAGAAATCACACAGTGCACCTTGTTCACCTTCTTCTGACCTTTTTTCATCGATACACAAGTACCCAAATGAACTCCCATTTATTTGTTTGGTTGTTATCATTGTCAGGGGAGGTCGTGAATGTTCATTTAAGGACAGGTACTGAGCCACAGGCCAATCAAATTCTAAATCTCCAACAACTACAACACCAGCTATTCCTAGCAACCCCTACCAATAATTCATGACCATCCTACTGAGTGAATGAAAAAAGAGAGATTATCAATGTGACACGCTAGACAGGATGACAAAAAGCAAGAGAGCAAGCCAGACACAAAGTGAGGAAGGCCATCATGTACAATCCATATTGATACAGCAGTCAATAATCCCACCCATCCAATTCAATACATGTGCTTATGCTGCGAAAGGACTTAAAAGCTCCATCTTAAATCTTTATGACTGATGTCCTCATAAACTTCTCCACAAATGCTTTTCTCTGGGGAGGCTTGCTGATGCCTCACACACAGCTTTTATTAGGAAGCATCCAAACGCATGAACCTAAAAGACCAAGGAGGTGAGAAAGTAGAGTAGTATTCTTATAAAACTGGGACTTCAGTTTTCATTAAATGAGTTATCAACTAGCTTTTGATGGAGACAGTTATGACAATGAACCACCTTTTTTAAAGACAAAGCTAATATCTTTCCTGTCCAACAGACACTTAAAATATGTGCAGCAAAAGATATAGTTTGAGTTAAATACAACACTGATTGCCTCAGGCAAGCCCTTCACCCAAAGTCATCCTAATGCAACATTTCAAGACAGACACTCCACTAATGTGATATTCTTCTCCTGATATTCAGCAGACTGGTGAGTATGTTTATTCAAAAACTCATCAAGCATGTGAAACAGAATTTAAGCATGACACCAACAAGTCCAATATCTCAGCAGGTCAAATTCTCCTAAATTTCAGTATCAGCTTCGGAAACTGAACTGTTTAATGAACCCATATAAATCCATATGATTAGGTTCACTGAGGACACATTATGTAAATAAGTCGATCATCACATTGTTGGTCTCCACAGCATGTAGTACACTGAGTAGATGTGACCCTGATTCACCTTTGTTTGCCCCTGCTATCAATTTGCAAGTATGAGGGGAATTCCAGCCAAGCATGTCGCAGAGGCAGGGCAAATGCCGTCCACCCACACATAAATAAACTCATTAATAAAGTGGCTCCCACATCTCACATTGCATCGAAATATAAAGTGCTGATTCAAATGTACCCTTGAGGCCACTTAATTAATATTATAGTTTCCCCTATCTTTCCCTGTTCTTTCACCTTGCTCTCTTTCCCACTCCTGTTGTCTGCATTACATATTTACAATGACCCACTTTGAATTTCCCCCATACTTTCCAATTTATTACTTAAAACAATAGCACAGCGATAAAGAAATATTCCAGTGGGTTGACATGGGACTTTTTCCTGTCAAGACTAAGATGAAAGTAAATACAGAAAGGTGGCAGGTGTCCCTGTGCTGTGATACAAATCATTGCATAATCCTATAATCCCTCACCAAAAGCTGACAAGGTTGGGCAAAAGGGAGGCCTTACCATTCACAAAGTCATTATTTTCTTTCTTTAGGCTACCAAAGAAAATCAGGTTGTCATTATGTGTCCTTCATGTACAGTGTTCTAAAACCATATCATCATCATCATCATCATCATTTGGGAGTTCTGGTACTTAAATCTCAATCTGGAACTCTCTTCGACCAGTTTAATGTCATTAATACCCAATTAAATTTTTGGTGCATAATTAAATACATTTAAATTTTTTATTTTTCTTTTATGTTATATAAATTCAATTAGAAAACAGAATTTTTGCAACAACTTACTCCTTCTTCTCAGACTCAGTGTTACCACAAAAACAATGAGGAGAAAAAAAGAGACACAAGCATCTTTAATACTTTTGCAATGTGTTCAAATTGCTATTTAGCAACCACTAATGAGTAAAGTACAAATGAAGCACAGTTACATTAAAGCCATTAGGTTTGCACCCCGTGTGAGCAGAATATAATTTAAACTGTATAAATTTGTTACAACATATAAAATAGAAATTTACTTAAAGTGAAAATGATTATTATGCTTCCTGTGCAAGCCAATGAGTCACCAGCTTTGGATTTCGTACAATAGCACGCTTCCACAAACGAATCAAATGATATATGATCATGAAGTTAATATATCATAGATAGATAGATAATATATCAACATCATAAAATAGGGACAAACTGGTGCAGTTTCGCCCTGTAGACTGATCGTTTTAGACAAATTATATTTAACTTTTCAGGAGTCTGAAAGACTGGCTCATTAAAAGAAAGAATCATGTTGTCAATGTGGAAGCTGTAAGTACTGCAGTAATTCAATGCCACTGAGTGTCAAAAGGTCCCTCAAAATGTATATGCAGGACAAGGTGAACATGAAAAACTCTATACTGAACTTATTCTATGGTCATTTTATGTTGTTCTGCCACAAACATCCACTAACAGGGGTCTAGTGTTGCCCACTCCTGAATGAGTGCATAGAAGCCTAAATTAAGTTTGGATGAGGATGGACATAACTCTTGGTCATTTTCAAATTTCCTTATCTAAAAATTTTTATTGCAGTAAATATTTTAAGCACAGTTAATTAAAAACAATTTTCTGTGCACTCACAGGAAACATGTTCTGTGTACTAGCTACACTAGTGTGCATAAAAAAAATAATTGTAAGAGATACACAATAAAATGATCTCTATCAATTCAAACTTCATAAACATATTTGTAAGTGAGTTGTTTCCCCCCGGCTGTCCTGTTTTACCAGTTCTTAGGGTTCCCCCACTTGTCAAATCCCACTTAAACCCTTGAGTATACCTGACATAGTGCCTGGAGTTCAATTTTTGTCTCATCTGAGATGCTACAGAAATTAATGACTTGATCTGATTTTGGGACCTTTCAAGCTGCAGCAGATCTTTCCACTGATAATGACTACATATTAGGTTTTTTTAGATGAATTTTTCAGTTACACTTCTCACAAGTGTAACAGAATGGACACCCTCCTATTTCAGTCAATCCTGCAGTCTACATGGGCCGTGAAACAACTCATGTTTCATTTATACAAGTAAATGTGACCTAAAACCAAATGTGTTTTTTTCATCAGTTTTTCTGTGCATAACTACAAAGTTTGTGTGCTCTGAGAAATGCCAAACCATGGATGACCTGCACTTGATCCTGTGCCTGAACACATCGACTGGACTTGCACACAAGGGTGAAGAGCAGGTAACATTCATGTGAAAACAACACAAATTAATTAAAAATCTGAATCTACTGAATATATATTGATTTCACCAAAAACTTGGCTGATTGAGTGTTTTTCCATTAGCCTTGTGTAACAAAACATGCAGAGGCTGATTTGAGCTGAATGCGATTTAACTTTTTGTTTTACTAAAGCATTAGTTCAGCCATGGGAAGAAAAGCTAAAATTATTTTCTGAAATGCACATGGGGAAAAACAAATATCTCATGCCAAGTATCCACCCACCTGCCCACCCATGTACATGCAAACATACTATTTGTGCCACACAAACTCTTCACAACATGATCGTGTTTGTGCCAAACTGTGCTGTATGTGTGTTATAACAGATAATACAGAAGAGGAACAGAAGCCAAACACAGCAGCTGTTCTCAACTGAATGCCTAGGGGCTGATAACGGGAGGCTCTGAGACCTGTGACCCCGAATGCGCTCTCTCATTCCGGGCAGGGAGAGCATCTGAGGGTTAGCTTCTCCGGTCATGAATTATTCCATGTCTATGCCTCCCTGAGTACCTGTAGTCGGCTCTGCGGAGACAGAGTCAAGGGGCTTTGACTGACAAAGCCTTTGATCCCACAACAGCCACGCACTCTATGATCAACGCCTCTCAGAAGGAGGGAAGACCAGAGCTCTCTTGACATTTTCTCCCAATGAGCCCTTTCTCTCCTACTCCCATCTCTTTCAGTCTAGCCATCTCACTCTTTATCTGAACTCTGAACTCTATATCTGTGTTTAGAACTCTGATACAACAAACTGCTGAAGTGCACCATAGACATACATTATATTCCCAAAAGTATTTGCTCGTCTGCCTTCACACACATATGAACTTGAGTGACATCCCATTCTTAATCCATAGAGTTTAATATGATGTCGACCCACCCTTTGCAGCTATAACAGCTTCAACTCTTCTGGGAAGGCTTTCCACAAGGTTTAGGAGTGTGTTTATGGGAATTTTTGACCATTCTTCCAGAAGCGCATTTGTGAGGTCAGACACTGATGTTGGACGAGAAGGCCTGGCTCGCAGTCTCCGCTCTAATTCATCCCAAAGGTGTTCTATCGGGTTGAGGTCAGGACTCTGTGCAGGCCAGTCAAGTTCTTCCACATCAAACTCACTCATTTATGTCTTTATGGACCTTGCTTTGTGCACTGGTGCGCACTCATATTGGAACAGGAAGGGGCCATCCCCAAACTGTTCCCACAAAGTTGGGAGCATGAAATTGTCCAAAATGTCTTG